>CM076584.1:680422203-680703671 GCA_034641835.2 Pinus albicaulis | reverse complement strand
GGAATTAGGCTTTTGATAATCATTCTTAGCCGTAATTCCCAAATCTATCTTCAATCTTCTGTTTCTGCTGTGCTCTGTTCTTCAACACTGCTACTCTTTTAATTGTGATTTAAAATCACAGTGTCTTGTTAATTTGCAGGCCGCGCAGGGCTCTCAAGGCATCAATTCCCATGAAGCACCAACGAAACGTGGATCTGGAACCCTGCGAACGGTTTCCCTTTATAAATCGAGGGCACGGGAATCGTCATTCCCGACCTTCGGCCTTTCTCTTTAATATAATGGAAAATCATTAATCCTTGCAAAATACAAACAATAATTATAAAATCCTGCATTTGTGGGTTTAAATACTGCAGAGGGTGTGGGAGGAGCGTAGCCGTTGGATGGCAACATCCAACAGTGGGGATTTGCGTAGAAGAGGTTAGAAAAGGAGAGTAGGGGAAAGAATAATTCAGATCCGTCGATCTGTAGAGATAGACGATCATGTTTTAATCGGGAGGACATAAAGCGAAGGGGTCACTTTAAAAAGAAATGGCGAAAAACTTTAAGAAACAAGGTTAAAAACCTTTATCGGAGGAAGAAATGGATTAAAGATCAACTGGGTTTCGGGATAAATATGAGCCGTCGGATGTGACTAGACCCACAGAAATCGACGGCGGATATTGAATCGGGAGATCGACGATCGAGAGGAACAAGCAAACGCATTCGATGAAATTTGCGATGCAATTTAGCGCAGGCCGTTGATCTGAGGATCAAATCAACGGTCGGGTTTGTTCAACTTACGCACCGGCAGAAAACCCTTATGATACATAAAAAACCCAAAATTTTAATAAAACAAAGGTTTTATGCTTCGAGGGTAGGGTATATATATATGGAATGGTCTGATGCCCGACTGTGGGGCCATGGGTCTATGGAATATGATGGGCCCGGGGCTTTTCATAACAAAGGGCCAATCGCAATCGGAGCCTAGGGCTCGGGCTTTTCAATCAACCCATTGTGGATTTCTCTGATGCGATTGCGCGATCGGGTGTTTTCAATCTAACCATTTTTATATTAACACGTGACTTTAACTCATTAGATCAAAACTTTGGAAAAAGGGGTTTTTTGGTTTTACAAAAGAAAAAAGACCACTGGGGAAGAATTATTACAAGGTTTTAAGCACCGGAGGCGGGCCCATGGGATATATGAAAAATAATATGATCGGGGTTTACAAACACAGGCTAATCGCATCGAAACTTTCGAAACTTGCGCACTTAGATCTTTGCGATGAGACTGAGCGCCTTGTGGGCTTAGCGCCCGGTTCCAGGGTGTGAGCATGTCGGGGAAGTGGTTTTTAAGACTTAGCCCAAGGGGGCTTAAGTCCTTGGTAACAAAAAACTTGTTTTTTATGAAATTTTTCAGAATTTTCAATGGATTTGGGGGTTTCGGCATAGTTTACAAATGAGTTTTAAACTATGTAAAGAGGATTTTCACGAATGGGAGGAGAGGGATCATGAAAATAGAGGAGTTTCTGGAGGAAAAGGGGAGAAAAATGAGGGTTAGTTTTGGAAGAGGGGGGGGGGGGGGAATGATGGTTTTGCAGCAGTCTTTCTCTTGGAATTTAGCTGAATTTCTGAGTATAAAATGGTAACAACAAATGAAGATTTCAGACAGAGGCATGAGGCCTTCAAGAGTCTTCAAGAGCCAACACTTTAGCAATAAAATTTGTTCCTTGAAGGCTCCAAAAAAATTTAGCCACCTTTTGTTATAACAAATTTTATAGATGGCTAACAGGAACCTCAGGAAGAAAGCAGGACATTGCTTAGAGGTTCAGGAGAACTTGTAATTTCTATAGAGGAAACTGAGAAATGATTGAGACTATTTCTTTGACAAGGATCAGGAGATCTCGGGGGTAGCTAGTTGGAAAGTGAAAGAAACCAACCTACAACAGAGAGGACCAAGACATCTCTCATAACACTCCCAAGAGAAAGAATAGATAAGTATCTAGTAGACTTAGTTATTTACTGATTAACCTCGACAGAAAGTATATTAGAGATCATGAGCAGAAAATTGTGTAAGAAATAGTATTAATGAACTTTCATTGATTTATAAAATTCTTTTAGCCTAACTTGTAACAAGGGGAGGTTGCTTTAGTGAGCTTGGGAGCTTCAATTTAAAAAAGGTAAATAGCTTGCAAGGGATTTTGGAAAAATGGTTTTGTGTGGGGAAGGGCTTTGTTTTCAAAGGAAAGAGAGACAGTATTCTAGAAAATAAAAGAATAAAGATAACTATAATAGTCTTGGCCATTATAATTGTTGTAATTGAATTAATAAACGAAGGAAAGGAAAATCAAGAAAGATTATAATGAACTAATGTAAGTGCATACATGTTTAAAAATATGTATATGTATACATATAAGTTGTGAAAATGTGAAGTTGGGTTACACTTTTTGCCCTTTTTTGAGAAAAAAATTTCATTTTTTTTCGGTTCTTCAACTTTCTGCAAACTATAACAATTTTTCTGTTTAGAATTTCATTTTGCGATAAAAATAAAAGTTGTCAGAAATTTTGTTAGCTTTCTATTACTTATTTTTTGAAATTTGTTTATGCATATTTGATATGTCAACTTAGCGTTTCTTTGAGTGTGTGTTTCTTAACAATCAAAGGATTCATAAGAAGTCATGTTAATACGCAATGTTGTATTCATTGAAAATTTGTGTTTTTGAGAAAACAAAATGTGTTACAACAATCTAGACAGAGTCTACTTCAGTTTCATCATATTTACAAAGCCAATGGATGCATTTCATAATTACTAGAATTTTTTGAACTGGTCCAATATGAAAAAACTACATATTTTGAATATGTTTCGCAACGCAACAAATTTCTTAACATATAAGTTAGAGACGACGGACCAATGTAATGCCCCATAATTTTTTCAATATTTTTTTCAATGTATTTTGGGAGATACAGAATTTTGATTTCACTGAATCACAATGACCCTCAGAAATTGTTTACACCCATTTTATTAGAAAATTAATTAAAATTAGTAAATGTTTATGAAATTCTATAAAAGTTATATTTCCTGAAAGTAGATTCAATTCTGAAAATGCTTGTCGTGGTTCCGATAGTTAATTCAGAATGTTTCATGGAGTTTAATCAGTCCAAAGTTGCAGAAACGTCAATCTGCATCACTAGTGATGCGCTAGTTCGGCCGAAATTTGATTAAAAGTTCGGCTGAACTATTTTTTGCGCCGACGGCCCGTTAAATCTAATGAATTAATAGTTTGCCCAAACTATTAATCGAAGTTCGACTGAACTTTTAATAAAAGTTCAGCCGAACTGTAATCTAATTTTCTGTCGGCCGGAAAATTTCGCGGCGCCCCTCCTAAAACACATTTCGCAAAAATATAAATTTCTGCGACATCGTTCATAATTTTCACACATTTCACACATTTGATCTGATTTTATAAAGGTCTTGGTTTGGGTTTGAAGACATTTCTTGGAGGTTTGAGTTTAAGGGCATTTCTTGGAGGTGGACCAATTTTGCAAAGAATTGTTTTGGGTTTAAGGACATTTCTTTGAGACGGTTTGATTTTTGAAAAAATTGTTTTGGGTTTAAATAATTTTCTTGGACGTACATTCAAAGGACATTTCTTGGAGGTATGTCATACATTTTTTTGGATATTTTTTTTTCATTTTTTTTGAAAATATGGATTTGTGTTTAATTTTGAATTCTTGGAGACGGTTTGATTTTGCAAATAATTGTTTTGGGTTTAAGGAATTTTCTTGGACGTACATTCAAAGGACATTTCTTGGAGGTATGTAATACATTTTTTTGGATGTTTTTTGTGCTTCATTTTTTTTGAAAGTATGGAGTTGGGTTTAATTTCGAAAAGACATTTTCTGAAAGTATTTTTTAAAGTGACTTTTTTTTAAGTTGGAGGCATTTTTTGAAGTGACATTTTTTTAGAGTACGTGTTTTGAGTTGAAGTAAATATTTTGAGCTTCGTTTCATTTTTTAAGACATTTTTTTCTCGAATTTTTTAAAGTAAGTGTTTTGGATTGGAGTATGTATTTTTTGCAAAAAATTTAAAATGATTTTTTTTTTAAATTAAATCTTTTGTGATGCTTTTTCTAATTGAGTTATTGTCTAATTTTTTGAAGGAAATTTTTTGAACTTCATACTCTATTATCATGGGAAATCGAAGGACTTGTGCGAGAAAATATGATCGAAAAAGAGACCCTGAGGAACGTAGAGAAGAGACGAGACAATCTCGCAAAAGAAAGATATAAGCCCTCTCAAATATTGAAGGGGAAAATCAACCTCAAGCAGAAATTGAAGCAGGTATGTAAATGTAAATATTATGATCTATTGATATATTTAAAATTTTCCTAGTGTAAAATGTGAAGCTTAATTTTTATTTGATGAACTAATTTGAATTTAAATATTTTGTTTAATGTAAACAGACAGAGATATTCCTCAAGACATTGATGATGAGATACAAAATTTTGAAAGAGAAAGTGAAAGAGGTATTGAACTAATGATTGAAGATGGTGAAAATATTGAAAGAAATTCAAATGAAGAAATTGAATCACAAGGTATGTACATATATATATATATATATATATATATATATATATATTGAACACATGCACGTATTATTGAAATTATACATATATTTATTAATTTAGTTATTTATTGTTCATATGTAAGCTTATTATGTATTATTTTTTCGAATATGTACAGATGAAATTAGTGTCGATGATGAGATGTTAGAAAATGTTGACACTCACAGATATGGAGATAAAAAACCCGACCATGTTATACGATATTGTGTTAACTGCATTTTTGAAAAGTATTTCTTAAATGAGCGGGTGACAGTTCAAGCTCAAATGTTGAAAGGTCTCCTATTGTTAAGGAAAATAAAAGAAGCTACGACACTACTGGGTATTCGAAAATCAACCAAAGATAAAAAAATGAAGGAAAATGTGATACAAAATATAAGTAGTACTATAAATTCAATTAAGAGATCTAGAGATAAAAATGTTTCAATTGTACGTAGAGGAATACATATGGCAATGGTTTCATCAAGTACTAAAGAGAATCGTTTGGTAACATCTATGGCACGAGCATTAGGAACCTCGCGAAAAAATTTGCACAAACATCGGAAATTTTGGCTGCAAGTAGATGTAAATGATGAACTCGCTTGTTGGAGAGCTATTTGTAGGCAACCATACAAAGATAGACTTGGAGAAAATGTTAAAAAAATAATATATGAATATTGGAAGAACAATTCGCGTGCTTCGCCAACTGCAAAGCATGTGATGCGAAGAAGAATAGCACGAAATCAGTACAAAGAACATGAAAAATATTTCTTGGAAACCACTCAGATAGAGTTATTCAACAAGTTCAAAGAAGAGAATCGTCAAATTC
The DNA here is from genome assembly GCA_034641835.2 of Pinus albicaulis. Lineage (NCBI taxonomy): Eukaryota > Viridiplantae > Streptophyta > Pinopsida > Pinales > Pinaceae > Pinus > Pinus albicaulis. The sequence continues at coordinate 680,698,262 of CM076584.1, read as the reverse complement.
ATGTTTCACTCAGTGCTTTTGTTCAACAAAAACCATGGTATGTAAAACCTATCACCGTACACAACACTTGTTGTTGCCGTTATCATGTGGAATTTGAGTTATATTATGACACATTCCTTGATTTCGGTAGAACATTATGGAAGGATTCACCTCCTCCTTCCACTATCCGTGATTTCATATATCAAATTCTATGTGAAAGAGAAAGCGATGAACTATTTTACAAAAAGAAATGTGTTGGTGGTAAAAAATGCGATGATTGTGGAAATTTGACTAAATTTCAAAACAAATATCGTATTGATATAAATGATGAATCATTGTCCAACATGAAAGTGAAATGGAAGAGATATGAATATATCCATACATCGATTCAAGGTGCAAATAGTGTTAAAAGAATTGAATTACGAGAAGACAAAATTTTTGTGATAGACTTTTTGAGAAAGTTTGAGGTAGAAATTTACAAATACACCAAGCATTCCCATAGAGCTCGATGGCAAGACTTGCAATTCAAAAAATCTCGTGAAGTTTTTCCACCAGGGACCATTTTGTCAGTGATTGATTTTGCATAAAACTACACATTTGTTCCACAAAAAGAAATTCAGAGTGAATACTATCATTCTAACCAAGTCTCCATGCTCGTCCATATTCTATATAGACATGCTGAACAAAATGTCGATCATATAGAAAGCACGAGTGAAAATCGACATATCATTAAAGAATATCACTTTTATATCAGTGACAATCGTACACATGATACATGTTTTGTACAACATTGTTTTGGAAAAATTTATGATTCATTGAAAAATCGTGGAATAACATTCAATGAACATTGGATATGGTCAGACGGATGCGTAGGTCAATTCAAATCTGCACGATCATTCTTTTGGTTGTGTTGTCTTCATAAGAAAACCTGCATTAAACATTGTTGGAATTTCTTTGAGACTGGCCATAGAAAAGGAGAACATGACGGTGCAGGAGCATGCATAAAACAAGCACTTTGAAGATATCAAATGAACCCCTCTGCAAGCCGACTTGTGAACGCTAAAGAAGTTTTTCAATGGTGCATCGCTGCTCTAAGCCATGAGACTAACCCATCAAGGGAAGTGCGAAGGTACATTCAATTTAATTTTTATTGGAAATCTAATTTTAAACATTGTGTACATTTATCGTGCAATGATTATCTTTGATTGTATTTTGATAGATCATATTTACAAATTCTTCTTTTAATTTTCCATATAAAGGTTTTTTTGGCATATTGGGATCGAAGACGTAGATAGATCGATTGGAAATGACATTGAAACAATAAAAGGGACTCGAAAATTGCATTCAATTAAAACAAAGTCGTCCAGAAATGTGTTTGCATTGGATAAAAGAAAATATTCTTGTTTTTGTGATGTTTGCATAGACAACACAAAATCCAATGATGTTTGTGAAAACAACATGTATGTAAAAGATTGGAAACATACAGAGCTAAATACAAAGGGAAAAATGTCTATTGCAATGTTTGAAGAAATGCAATCAGAGGAAACTACAATATCATTCCATGGTGATCGAGTTTCTGATCTTGTTAGAGAAGGTAACATTTGAATTTCTTTCTAATGATTTAAAGATCTAGAAATAAATTTAAATATGTATAATTTTGTTTAAAATTTTGTTTTATTGTGCATGAGATGTTTTTGTTGTAATTGCACCTATTGACAACAATGAAAATGTTAAATATTATTTGATGCGTTGCACTGAACGAAAAAATGAAATTATTAGAAAACTATAATGATCATGGATTTCAATATGACAGAGGATCTATTTTACTGAAAGGTTATTTTTTCAAACAAACTAATCAAAGTGGGGACTTTGTTTACTTTGAAGACTATGAACCTGATTCCATAAGTTGTCAATATAGTCACTTGGTCTGTGTAGCACACATAAATTTGATAGAGGTTCAATCAAAGAGAAAAACGAAAATTAAGAAATGGAAAATGTCAAAATCCGATCATGAACGGATTTTTGAAGATGGCACTCCATTGGAATTTTTTTGATTGAATTGCCCAACAATTTATTCTCTTTGGATTAAATATGTTTTAGAACTTCTAGTACACTTGAAACTAAAAATTGAGCTGCTTATGTTATTTGTGCAAGTGTTTTCACATGTACAAATTGTTTTGGTACATGTGCATGTGCTCTAGTATCAACTGAAAGTATAAAGGATATATACATGTGCATTGATGAAAAATGTTACATGTATCAAGGATATATATATATATATATATATATATATATATATATATATATATATATATATATATATATATATGTTCTAGAATGCAATTAACTGGAACTAGTTTTTCTTATGTGCATTGATGAAAAACTAGTTGGATTTTCTGGTAAAAAGTATCCACAATGTAAATCAATCATCTGTAGTATAGTTTTATACAAAGATTCTTTTCAGAAAAGAGACTCGGAGCACTTCTCCGACTTTTGGTGGGATTTGACCCACATCTCTATTCCTAATTGAAAATCTAGTACAAAATTTGTTTGTCCAATGGTCGGATATGTTCAATGTGCATTGATGAAAAATGTTACTTACATATTGGATATATATACATTCTAGAATGAAATTAATTGTTTAAGTAGTTTTACTATGTGCATTGATGAAAAATGATTTAAATGTACTCAATATATATGTTCTAGAATGCAATTTTAACTAAAAGTAGTTTTTCTATGTGCATTGATGAAAAATCGTATTGGATATATACACGAACTTAATGTGCCCAATTTTTCTTGTGAGATTTTCTGGTAAAAAGTATCCATGCAATGTAAATAAATCATCCACAGTATAGTTTTGTACGAAGATTCCTTTCAGACAAGAGACTCGGAGCACTTCTCCGACTTTTGGTGGGATTTGACCCACATCTCTATTCCTGATTGAAAATCTAGTACAAAATTTGTCTGTCCAATGGTCGGATATATGTTCTATGTTCTAGAATGTAATTAACTGAATGTCATCAATTTACCAAATTATAAATCAACAAGGCTACCTATTTGAGTGCATTAATGACATTGACCCAAATTCAACAAACATATATGTACTAGACTTATATTTCCAATCAAAATTAAAGGGATAATTTGTACATATATCTACTTCTTTAAACTCTTTTTTCAATTAGAGCTCAATTGATACATGGTTAGTTGCACTGAAAAGCTATGTTCTTCCTATTGGAAATTTTTTCATTCAAACAAGACTACATGTAGAGATCAAAAGCAATCTTAAGATTCCAAATGTACTTCAACCATCCAAAACTTGAGTTTTAAAAAATTTCTGATTAAATCAAAACAATTTACAAGTCACATATGAGTATTATATCTAAGCCAAATGTAGATTGAAACCATCCAAAACTTAGATCAAAACATTTAACATTATATCAAAACATTTAACATTTAACATTAAATCAAAATTAAAGGGATTTACATATAACTACTTCTTTACTCTTTTTGATTAAATCAAAACAATACTTCACATGGGAGTCTTCCATCTAGGCCAAATGTAGATTGAAACCATCCAAAACTTAAATCAAAACATTTAACATGTTATATATTGAAACATTTAACATTAAATCAAAATTAAAGGGACTTACATATAACTACTTTAATCTTTTTGAATATATCAAAACAATACTTCAAATAGGAGTATCTTCCATCTAGGCCAAATGTAGATTGAAACCATCCAAAACTTAGATAAAAAAATTTAACATTTAAATAACATTAAATCAAAATTAAAGGGATTTACATATATACAACTACTTCTTTACTCTTTTTGATTCAATCAGAACAATACTTCACATGGGAGTCTTCCATCTAGGCCAAATGTAGATTGAAACCATCCAAAACTTAGATAAAAAAATTTAACATTATATCAAAACATTTAACATTTAACATTAAATCAAAATTAAAGGATTTACACATATATAACTGTAATGAACATAATATACATAGCGAGACCCGTCTCCTGGGTTGCCTAACTAGCCAACACCAGAGGGGGTATGAATCAAAAAAACAGAAAAGGGACTGCCCATAACCGAGAAAAAGCTAAAGAGGACCTGACATCAGGCTAGCTATCGATGTGTGTAGGAGGATTCTCCTCCATAATTGGACAACCATATTCCTCTGGATCATCATCTACTCCCTTGGAGAGCTGGGAGGAGTTGTCACTGCTCGTGCCATCACTGCTAGAGCTCGTCGAGGTGGATTTGACTGGAAGAGCTACCAACTTTCTGGTGTCCTGGATTTGATGGGCTAGGATGGTGGAATTTCTCCACCACCTCCTGGAACTAGAAGCACCTTCATCTTGCGGCTCCTCCTGAAAAGAGATGGAAATGGTCGGCGTAATTCGCAGTCTGACCATAGCGCTGGTGAAGTGAAATTGTGCTTCATTGCTTGCTGGAGGAGGGTGGCTACCTGTGTCATGGATGGAAAGAGGAGGACGAGAGCCAACACTCCTGCCCCCTCCATCCCTACCCCCACCTCCCCTTCTACAATGCATCCATTGTCTACGCATGGGGTCTTCCATAGGCAAAATGTAGATTTAAACCATCAAAAACTTAGATCAAAACATTTAACATTATATCAAAACATTTAAAACATTTAACATCAAATCAAAATTAAATGGATTTACATTTAAAAAACATTTAACATTAAATCAAAATTAAAGGGATTTGTGCAACATTACTTCACATGCCATGCCAATTATAGTTCAACTATCCAATAGAAACATTTAACATTATATACCACATGTGCCAAATGTAGATTGAAACCATCCAAAACTTTTAAGTTTTAATTTTTTTTTGATTATATATCGTGAAACATTAAAACATTAAACATTTAAAACATTAAATATCACATGCGAAATATAGATTGAAATCATCCAAAACTTGAGTTTTAAAAACTTTTTGATTATATATATCATGCAACATCACTTCACATGCCATGCCAATTATAGTTCAACTATCCAATAGAAACATTTAACATTATACCACATGTGCCAAATGTAGATTGAAACCATCCAAAACTTTTAAAAACTTTTTGATTATATATCGTGCAACATTAAAACATTAAATATCACATGCGAAATGTAGATTGAAACCATTCAAAACTTGAGTTTTAAAAACTTTTTGATTATATATATCGTGCAACGTTACTTCACATGCCATGCCAATTATAGTTCAACTAGATCCAATAGAAACATTTAACATTATATGTACCACATGTGCCAAATGTAGATTGAAACCATCCAAAACTTAAGTTTTAAAAACCTTTTGATTATATATCGTGCAACATTAAAACATTAAATATCACATGCGAAATGTAGATTGAAACCATCCAAAAATTTTAACTTTTAATTTAACAAAAACTTATAGATCACAACATTACTTCACATGCCAAATGTACTCCAAGCATCCAAAACTTAAATTTTAAAAACAAAACAAATTATAACACATGTCATTACATAACATGCCAAATGTAGTTTAGATGACAACATTAATTTATAGATGACAACATTACTTCACATTCACATGCCAAAAGTACTAAAACCATCCAAAAATTAACTTTTTGAAACAAAACAAATTATATTAACAATGTAATAAAATATGTCCAAAAATTGTAGATCTCACAAGTATCAAACTGTATCAAGTTATATATATATATATGACAGTGCATCTAGATCATATATAAAAAATAAAATTTAAGACTATCTAAATCTTGAAATCAAATCTACAAATCATGTCCATCAAATAGAGACGGATCTAGCGTCTTTCCTATCAGGGTCTCAATCCATGCACTATCATGTGAAGCATCATGGGAAACCTACATACACAATGCACATTTACTTGAACATTAAAATTTGATGTTTTAAAAATGAGTGAGAATATATATCTAGAACTTCATGTAAAAAACAAAATATAACAAAAAAATCATGCAATACCTCATGAGGTTCCCTCTCCATTTGATGAACAAGTTCCACCCCCATAGGAACCTCTGCAGCGGTAAACTGTACAATATACATGTACAATTAAATATATATATATATATATATATATATATATATTAAAAACTTTCAAATGAAAATGCACGTGTACATATATAAACTTATTTTCAATAATATTAAAAAAAGGAACTAAAGACAACTTGTTCAAATGCTGTGGATGTTCCTATCTCCGTCGCTAGAGTCCGTGGATTAAAGAAATCTTCTATAGGAACCTAAATTCAAAAAATTTTAAATAACTCAAAATATAGATCTCTCTCTCTATATATATATATCTCAATTTTTAATGGAACTTTTTGAGGTAGAATATATATATATATATATAACTTTTAAACATAAATTTTAAACTTGTGAAAAATTTTCCATACTTGTGGCTCATCTCCCAAGGAAGTAGAAGGTACATCTCCCAAGGAAGAAGAAGGTACCGCCATCCCAAAAACATCGGACGGAATCGGTATCTGTTAAAACATTTTATCAAATTATATATACATACATGTACATGTGTGCACAATTATTTATTTTAAAATATCACTTAAAAAACACTAACATTTGCCAACATATCTTGATGGTCAGACCCATCTGCATTGTTTGAACCAGAGGTCCCGAACGTGATATTAACATTTTCATCATGCATCATGTGTGAGAACTGCAAATGGTGTTTTAACATATAATCATACATTTTTGTTAGATTAATGTACACATACAAATAAATGTATACATGTACATACACATGTATTTATTACAAATTGTACACATGTATATGTATGTTAAAATAATTTCAAACCCTAAGGTATATTAACATTTTCATCATGCATCATGTGTGAGAACTGCAAATGGTGTTTTAACATATAATCATACATTTTTGTTAGATTAATGTAAATACAAATAAATGTATACATGTACATACACATGTATTTATTACAAATTGTACACATGTATATGTATGTTAAAATAATTTCAAACCCTAAGGTCATTAACACATACCATTCTGGTGCCCTTTTCCTCATGAAGAATTAGGTCTTGCAAACCATTGCGACAATTTTTTGCATATATTCGGAGATCTTCAACATTCATGTTGTCAATCTCTTCATCTGTACAATACACAAAATTGGCACGTGCATTTTCACGTGCTCTTTGTCGATTTAAACAAACATCGACTCCACCCAATCCGCTGTAAACATTTTCGATCATAACATCCCTTGCTTCTCGACTTATTTGAGAAGTCACATCCATCTCTTACTGCAGAGTTTCGACCTGAAAAGGTCGACTCACCAATGGCAGCTCAGGGTGAGGCAACTCCACATCTTTCTTAGCGCCCTTACGATTATATAATAAACCTTTCCCTGGGCCAAAAAATTGTAACGGAAGGTCATTGAAGTTGGGTTTCATACCCAAAATTTTTTTTGCGTAAAACATTTGTTCAAAATAAATAGGAACCTCGTCGTTCCATGGGAGCCTTCCATAGGCCGCAAGGTGCCTATCATACAAATAGCGAGCTATATTTGGGTGCTTGAAATATTGCACCTTCAACATTTTTCTTTTTGGCCCTTCCTTGAAATTAAACATTGACTTGGCCACATCTTTTGTAACTTTTTGTTTTACATCCTCCCATTTATCTGGACCCATTACTATTTCCTTTCTCTTTCTCATCACTTCTACAAATGTATCAGTCGTTGGCCCAAGAGTTTTGTACACATTTACAATTTCGCCCAATGAATGTGTAACTATTTCAAGGCTTTGTCGACTCTCAGCAGGTAGAGACAAAACCACGAGATCTCTCTGCAATTTGCATGAAGTCTGTCACACCTTTGTAAGGTGCATTGTGCCATGTTTGTTTCCCATGGTATATCAGTAATTTCGACCGGATAAGTTGTGTTGGGTAGACAACCTTCTTCTTGAATGTAGCGGTTTTCCCTGCGTCTATTTTGACCACTAGTTTGAATATTTTCAGCCTCTGCATCAATATATATAAAATTTCGTATATTAGAAAAAACACATGTAAAAAAAGTTATACAAATTTAATGAAAAAAATATTGAAATTGATGACAACCTTGACGTTGTTGGTTAGCATCTTCTCCAACATGACCCTGCTGAGAACCAAACCCAAAATGACCCTGCTGAGAACCAGCAGCCGTTGATTGGCCTTCGGGGGAATAAATATCACCCCCTTCACGCAACCTACTACCACTCATTGATGGCCCTCTAAGTGGATTTGAACCACCACCAACCTCTCGAGACAAGAGAGAAGCTTCATAAACAAATACGAATTTATAATCAATTGAAAAATACATTCATGTGTACATATAAATACATATACATATTCATTGATTAAATTGCGTGAACCATACCACGACTGGGTGAACCATGGGCATGCTCCATGGATGGAGTAGAAACCCTTCTCCTCTTACCTCCTAAAAATTAAAAAATTAAACTTATTAACAACTAATTTAACTCACAAATTTAATAAAAAATCAATTCCATATGTACACACATGTATGGAGATTTAAGATTATATTTAAATACCGTGAACATCCCCTGATCCCTAAACCCCCATATGGGATTCGGTTGATCTTCGTCGTTCATCCTCCATGATATATATATCTATTGGTGGACATTTACACAAAATAGATTTCAGAAAATCAATTTGTAATTTAGTGTACACAAATTATGTAGAACACAACTTTCAAAGCAATAATTGATGTGTGAAACTCAATTTAAGCAAAAAGAAATTATAAAAATGATAAGTTCACCAAATTGCGCTTTACATGGTGGGAGCACACTTGGTATAAAATTGAAAAAAACACATGGTCATTAAAAAATAAGCGTGAAACTCCATTTAAACAAAAATTTCTTGAAGTCCCCGCATTTTAATTTTATAAAAACATGAAGTTCACTTGTTGCAAATGTGAAGTTCACCAAGTTGCGCTTTACATGGTGTGGTGGGAGCACACTTGGTATATAATTGAAAAAAACACAAGGTCATTAAAAAAGACGCATTTATAAGTACACAACACAAACATATCCAAGATATGTTACAATTTCCATCAATAAATTTTGAAGGGGAGCGTCTCAACACTAATTCATCTTTGAGAGATGAATCTTGAATTTTTGAAGAAGAGCATCTCAAAACCAATTCATCTTTGAGAGATGAATCTTGCATTGGCATTGCTCTGTATAATTCTAATTCATCTTTGATAGATGAATCATGAATTGGAATTTCCCCACGCAATAGATCAGCAGACATCTTATTCACATTTGTACAATGCCTTATACTAAAAAATTGAAATTGGCTAACAATATTGTTTGCTATTCCATGCAGTTCTTTTAGCCTCTCCTTTTTAACTTGGCACACACCATTCAGCTGGTTGCACACAAGTTCAAAATTGGTGAAAACTACAATTCCATTTGATCCATACTTCATCGTTGTTCCCAAGCCTTCTATCAATCCAATATAATATGCCTTGTTGTTTGTTGTTCTTCCCGGTATATTCATTTTCCTTTGGACGACTTTGCTAGTCGCAATATTGGAAAGCACATATGTAATCACTGCTTTCCCTGGATTGGGATAGCAAGAAACTTCTATGCATAATTTCCATTTTTCAACCATATTTAATGGTTTTCTTATCCCTAAAAAAAACAAATTCAATAAAAATATAGATTTTAAATCGACATTTATTGCAAATGCATGAGAAAAATGACACACAATAAAAATATATATATTAAATCGACATTTATTGCAAATGCATGAGAAAAATGACACAATATCATGAGGTAAATGACATGTGCATTGTTTATCTTAAAGTTTGACTTAAAAAGTTTATGGTAGAGTTCACATCTAAAATTAATGGGAGGAAGCCTTTAGTTTGTGGGAGAAATGGCACATGTACACAGTTTACCTTAAAGTGGTTGTGTTTTATGGATATTAGAGGAAGCCTTTAGTTTGTGGGAGAAATGACACATGTACATAGTTTACCTTAAAGCGGTTGTGTTTTATGGATATTAAAATGAAGAACTTGTATTTAAATCCATTCTAGAGATTGATTGTAGGGGAATTTACTAGATATGTCACCTTTCATAAAAGATGAGATCCAAAGGCTACCTGGCCCTTTACAGACTCTGCCTATAGAACTTGTAGAAGTAAACACTAGACCTATCCCAATTTCACCGTGTGAAGGGTGTAGAGGACCCATGGAATCACTCAAGGTTGTATTATTAAACCTTTGGTTTAATGATCTTCAACCTTTGGTTGTAGATCCTTCAACCTTTGGTTGTACTTTGAAGGTCCTTGCCCTTCATCCTTCAACTAGAGGTTGTAGATCCTTCAAAGCCTCTTGTTAGAGAAGCATTTGAATATGTGAGAAACAAATTAGGAATAGTTCTTGTAAATTATCTTGTTAGAGAACCATTTGAACATGTGAGAAACAAATTAGGGATAGTTAGATTGTAAATTATTGCCACTTATTTGACTTCAAAAAAAGAGCCTATGAAATTGAGCGCAATATCTATGTCGTAGAGTACACAATATCTAAGGGGGAGAATACAATATATTTGACTTCAAAAGAAGATCCTATGAAATTGAGTGCAATATCTATGTGGGAAGGAATAGAAAGAATAAAAAAAAGCATATGATTGTGTCAATAATTTGAAGTAGTCAAGAAAGATAACAAAGGACCATCAAAATTGAGTGCAATATCTATATGATCAAGTGTCAATAATTTGAAGTAGTTAAGAAAGATAACAAAGGACCATCAAAATTGAGTGCAATATCTATATGATATCTATATGATCAAGTGTCAATAATTTGAAGTAAATAAAGATAACAAAGGACCATCAAAATTGTGTGCAATATCTACATGATTGTGTCAATAATTTGATAATTTGAAGTAGTCAAGAAAGATAACAAAGGACCATAAAAATTGAGTGCAATATCTATGTGGGAGAGTACACAATATCTAAGGGGGAGAATACAATATATTTGACTTCAAAAGAAGAGCCTACGAAATTGAGTGCAATTTATCTATGTGGGAGAGTACACAATATCTAGGGGGAGAATAGATATAAGGAAGGAATAGAAAGAGTAACAAAAAGCATATGATTGTGTCAATAATTTGAAGTAGTCAAGAAAGATAACAAAGGACCATCAAAATTGAGTGCAATATCTATATTCAATCAAGTGTCAATAATTTGAAGTAAAGAAAGATAACAAAGGAATGGATCAAAATTGAGTGCAATATCTATATGATTGTGTCAATAATTCGATAATTTGAAGTAGTCAAGAAAGATAACAAAGGACCATCAAAATTGAGTGCAATATCTATGTGGGAGAGTACACAATAACTAAGGGGGAGAATACAATATAAGGAAGGAATAAAAATAGTAACAAGAAGCATATGATTGTGTCAATAATTTGAAGTAGTCAAGAAAGATAACAAAGGACCATCATCAAATTCAAATTGAAAGATCAAGTAGTCTTCTTCATGAAGAATAAGAATTAACTAGGTTCATCATTTAAAGGGTTCATTTTTTAATGAAAAAATTTATGAATAATATGGAATGAATCATTGTACATTATGATAAATCTTGTATTTAAATGACATTTGATCTATGAATAAAAAAGAAAATGGGATCATCTCTTAATATATATATGTGTGTGTGTGTAAGAGAGAAATAAAAAACAAAGGTAATTCCACCAAGCCTAAAGGAGCATGTCCTAATACATTAAATTATGTCCTAATACATTAAATTATGTTTGATTTCTAGAAGCATTAATCATGAAAGCAAAGGTAATTCCACCAAGCCTAAAGGAGCATGTCCTAATACATTAAATTATGTTTGTTTTCTAGAAGCATTAATCATGAAGAGTCATGAGATCCACATTTCGACCATGTACTATTTTCAAGTTAAAGGAGCATGTCCTAATACATTATTCTGTTTGGTTTCTAGAAGCATTAATCATGACTTTTCTTTGAGATCCACATTTCCATCATACTATTTGCAAGTTCACATTTCCATCATGCTATTTGATTCTATATGAAGATATGTAGTCTAATAACTAATTAGTTCACATTTCCATCATGCTAAATTTGAAATTTCTATATGAAGATATGTAGTCTAATATTTATCTGAGTATAGCCAATATAACATATAACGACCTTTGACAATATGACAAAAGAGTCAAAAAACAAAGAGGCCTCCCAGCAGAGTTCCACCTGTTCATCAAGGTAAGCAACATAATATCGGAAGTGAAACAGTGACACCACTAAACATATGTGAATTTAGATATTAAATTGACATTTATTGCAAACGACATGAGCATGGTTTATCTTAAATTTTGACTTAAAAAGTTTATGGTAGAATTCACATCTAAAATTAATGGGAGGAAGCCTTTAGTTTGTGGGAGAAATGACGTGCATGTAAACAGTTTACCTTAAACTGGTTGTGTTTTATTGATATTAAAATGAAGAACTTCTATTTAGATCTATTCCAGAGATTGATTGTAGGGGCATTTACTAGATATGTCACCTTCTATAAAAGATGAGATCCAGAGGCTACCTGGCCCTTTACAGACTCTCCCTATAAAACTTGTAGAAATTCAGAAATTTACATTGACAAATTTACTTGTGAGAAATTTAAATTGACAACATATAGAGATTCAACTAGGCTTGTGAAAGTACAAGTGGACAATGTATAATTCTACTTAAAAGAGTCTTTGGTTTAATGGTTAAGCAAAAAAGAGTAGTAACTTTCTCTATCTAGAGAAGAAGCGGAATACATAGTAGTTACTTCTATTTGAGTGTTTCGGATTAAATGTGCTCTACAAGATATTAATGTAAAAGCATATGATTGTGTCAATAATTTGAGGTAGTCAAGAAAGACAACAAAGAACCACGAAAATTGAGTGCAATATCTATATGATCAAGTGTCAATAATTTTAAGTAGTCAAGAAAGATAACAAAGGACCATCAAAATTGAGTGAAATATTTATATGATATCGATATGATCAAGTGTCAATAATTTGAAGTAAAGAAAGATAACAAAGGACCATCATCAAATTCAAAATGAAAGATCAAGTAGTCTTCTTCATGAAGAAGAAGCATTAACTAGGTTCATCATTTAAAGGGTTCATTTTTTAATGAAAAAATTTATAAATAATATGGAATGAATCATTGTACATTATGATAAATCTTGTATTTAAATGACATATGATCTATGAATAAAATTTAAGAAAATGGGATCATCTCTTCATATCTGTGTGTGTGTGTGTGTGTGTGTGTAAGAGAATAAAAATCAAAGGTAATATGTGTGAGCATAAAGATGTTAACTTCTTAGTTAAAAATCAAAATTTTAAAGTTGAAATTACTAAAAAGTTTGCTCTGGATCACAAATCACTATACCATAACAATGAGACAAAGCAAACCATAACCCACTTATAATAGATGGATAAAGGGAATAGTGTCACCTCTTTATGGAAACCTAAAGACATAATAATGAAAAACACAATAACACATGGTACAAAATAACACATTGATTAGTTTGATTAAATCATTTAGATCACCCTTTGATTCATATTAGTATCATACAAATTAATAAGTAAAATCATAACTACAAAATGGTAAAAGTCCCTCCTAATGAATGACCACCTTCCTTCAAGAAGAAATGACAGATGGGAGAGAGAAATATAACTAGAGCATATATCTAGAGGGTCCATGGCATCATGTCAAGAGGAAATACAGTGGAACATCACATAAAGGAGAAACTACAAATTATGATGATTTTCAACCTATGGGTAAACATAACATCGAAGGGACGAGGAATTATGACAATGAAGATGAAAGTTCAATGGGAAATTCTCTTCCTGCAAATCCTTCTTTGTTATTGCCACAAGCAAGTTTTCTTGAAGAAGGACATGAAGATGAAGGAGGTAGAAGTGATTTTGAAATCACTAAAGATAAAAGGGATTATTTTGAGCATGGTTTTGTATCTTTAGAGGATAAATCTAAACCGCCTGATGAATCAACATTGGACTCAGTTAAATCTAGTAATATCAAGGAGATTTCCAACAATTCCATGGTGTTGCATGGATCTACACTAATTGGGGCAGATGAGAGGATGCTTTTGGAAATTCCAGCAATGATGGTCCAGCCATTGAGACTAATAAAGGGAATATTTCAGGTGAGTGTGTTTCCATTGAAGTTATCTGTATGGAACCTCTTGATAAATTGCTTCCATGTGCACGTTGTTGATACTTTGTTCTATCTGCAATGCGTTCTGATTTGGCAGAGTATTTATGTTATTATTTATTTCTTTTTTTGTTCAACAAAATTTTTGGATGTATTATTTTAGGATTTATTTTTGTATGTGTACTTTCTAATCTAACTACTTTTATGTTTCTATGCTTAGAATTTTGGTTAAAACTTTTCAATTTTGCTAGTCTTCTAGGTGTAATTCTTTTAAATCTATGAAGAGTGGAAAAATATAAACATAAGGCTTGTTAATTGTTGTGTGAATATTAAAGGCTTGTGATAATTCTAGTTACTTTTATTTTGTATGACTAGATTGAATAGTTTGTAAATTATTATATATCAACTTGTTGTGTGATTCATGTTACATCGGTGTGAAATTGAGGTAACTCCATTGAGTTATTTTTATAAAGTTAAAAATAGGAACTGCATGATTATATATTTTACAAATATTACGCCATTATGTGTCGGGCATTTTTTTAAATCAATGCTTATAAGAGAATAATTTTAGGACAGGGAGTAAGCATGCCCAACTACTGAAAACAAAGCAACTAAAATATGAAATGAGATAAGTAAATATAGCTACCATGTTAGTGAAATAGTAGCTAGACTATATTGCAAAATAAGATATGATTAGCTCTAAATAATATGAAATTAGAATCTTAACTAGATTATGAAAGTGAATGTAATGATTCCAACTATCATAATATTAAAAAATAGTTATATTATAAAAGAAATGAAAAAAATGATACTAAAAACTAGTTACATTATAAAAGAAATGGTTGAAAGGAAACATGACAGAAAGGGTAAGATAGCGATATCTGCACCTACCTAATCACAACTACTGAACCTAATCACGGTTACTGATCATGATGGAAGCTAGCCCTTCTTTCAATATTTAAAACACTTAGCAGATTAGACAATGTTAAAAGGTTTGCAAAAATAGTAAAGAGGTTATTTTGACCCATGTATTGCCCTTAAACTCAAAAAAAAAAGGCCCTTCAAAGTAGAAATTTCCCGACTACTAAAAACAAAGCTACTAAAATATGAAATGAGATGAGTAAATATAGCTACCATGTTAGTGAAATAGCAGCTATACTATATTTCAAAATAAGATATGATTAGCTCTAAATAATATGAAATTAGAATCTTAGCTATATTATGAAAGTGAATGTAATGAATCCAACTATCATAATCTTAAAAACTAGTTAGATTATAAAAGAAATGACAAAAAATTATACTAAAAACTAGTTACATTATAAAAGAAATGGTTCAAAGGAAACATGACAGAAAGGGTAGCATAGTGATATCCGCACCTACCTAATCACAACTATTGAACCTAATCATGGCTACTGATTATGATGGAAGCTAGCCCTTGTTTCAGTACTTAAAACACTTAGCAAATTGGACAATGTTAAAAGGTTTACAAAAATAGTAAAGAGGTTATTTTGACCCATGTCCTGCCCTCAAACTCAGAAAAAAGAGGCCCTTCAATGTAGAAATTTCCCAACTATTGAAAACAAAGCAACTAAAATATGAAATGAGATGATTAAATATAGCTACCATGTTAGTGAAATAGTAGCTAGACTATATTTCAAAATAAGATATGATTAGCTCTAAATAATATGAAATTAAAATCTTAAATAGATTATGAAAGTGGATGTAATGAATCCAACTATCATAATATTAAAAACTAGTTAGATTATAAAATAAATGATAGAAAATGATACTAAAAACTAGTTACATTATAGAATAAATGGTTCAAAGGAAACATGACAGAAAGGGTTACATAGCGATATCTGTACCTACCTAATCACAATTACTGAACCTAATCATGGCTACTTATCATGATGGAAGCTAGCCCTTGTTTCAGTACTTAAAACACTTAGCAGATTGGACAATGTTAAAAGGTTTACAAAAATAATAAAGAGGTTATTTTGACCCATGTCCTGCCATTAAACTCAGAAAAAAGTGGCCCTTCAAAGTAGAAATTTCCCTTGAAGAATGCTAGTAGAATATCATTTTTTTATGATCTTGAATAGGCATTAGATTATATTGAAACTATACTAAAGGAAATTGAGGAGAAGTATAGTTTACAATTCCTGGCAGAAAACAAACTTTGTTTCCATCATATCAAATACTAGTATAGAATATTTTCCCAATAACGTGCTCAAAATATGAATTTTAATTGGATATTCTGTGAGCCTCTTGTTCCCGTGTTTCACAGAATTTGGGGCTACAAATATGTAATTTAGTCATGATCAGGTACTGTGTCTAGTTGAAGTCCAATGTTGGGTTTATGATGTAAACATATGGATGGCTATTTTATTACATTTGGAGGTATTTATCATGCATGCATTATTCACGTTCACAAAAAATAACAAAAAATCCATAGAATGATGTATTAATTTGGGTAATTTTGTAGTGCATATGATATTTACCACTGTTAAGTATTTAAATCTTGACATTCACATGATACATCTAAAATCACTCCTACAGTTGAAGCAACAGGCAGCACTACAAATACATAACTACTAACACAGATAAAGAGAATGTTGAATATGTTGAATAAAGAGTAGAAAAATACTCGGTATTGAAGTCGCTTGAAGTCGTCGCAGACCAACAACGCGGACGGAAGCAGCAAACCAATAGTGCAGATGTAAGTAGCAAACCAACAACGTGGATGGGAGACGGTGCGGCATAGACAAACGTGCGAACAAAAGATCAGGTTACCACGGTTATTATTAACCTTCACAAAAAAATAACAAAAATTCCATAGAATGATGTATTAATTTGGGTAATTTTGCATAGCATATGATATTTACCACGGTTAAATATTTAAATCTTGACATTCACATGATACATCTAAAATCACTCCTATAGCTGAAGCAACACGCAGCACTACAAATACATAACTACTAACACAGATAAAGAGCATGCCGAATATGTTGAATAAAGAGCAGGAAAAATAGCATGCCGAATATGTTGAATAAAGAGAAGGACAAATACCTAGTATTGCAGTCGCTTGAAGTCACATGAACCCGACGCCATGAACGGGGTAACGGCACGAGAAAAACACGCGAACAAGCAGAGACAAGTAATGACACAAACGAAAAATGCACGAACAAACGGACCCGATGGCTAAATAAACTCAGGGCAAAAATTATGTTTTCCCACGCCGTTAGTGTGCCTTCAATCTAAACGGAAGCACGAGTTTGGCCGAACTTTATAAAAGGTTTGGCCGAACTATTGCCGAAAAAATTTTTCCGCCCCCGATTCTCACAAAAGTGTAACCCATCTTCACATATCCGCCCTCAAGAAAATTTCTTAGATCATACATATATGATAGTTGGATGAAGAATTTGAAAGGAATATGGTATTACAACTTGCACAAAGTTTAACTAAGGTCATTGTCCTATCCCACAATGATACATGGAAGATATTGGTCGAATGAAATGGCAGTGACGTGTACCCTAACACAACCAGCTATTGCATGGAAATAGAGATGATGTGGTGTATTTTGGTTAGTTATATGAGGTGGCATCATTAGGATGATGTGGCATCTCCACGAAGGTATGAGTGGTAGATATTTATTGGACGATGTGGCAATGACATGTCCTCCTCCATAATCAACTATGATTTGGTATCAGAGATGACGTGACATAGTTCGGTTGGTTAGATAATGTGACATCATCAAGATGATGTGACATGAATATTCTCATTAGAAAATTGGAAAAGGCACTATGTGGTTTGAAGCAAGCTCCCCGAGCCTATTCCCGAATCAACAATTACATGGTGAAGTTTGATATCACATATGAACCTCCACTTCAAAATGGTCCAAGGTATGACTTTGATTTTGATTTTACATATTGACGATCTATTCCTGAAAAGTAGTGGACCTCCGATGATCAAGCATAAGAAGGATTTTGGTATGAGATATACTTCTAGATATATGATTCTATAGGGATACAACAATGATGATTGGGCTAAAATACTTTGTCATACTTCGAAAGATGAGTAGATTGAAACATGGATTGATGTGACCCTCCCAAGTAAGGGTCTGGGTTGATCGAGGACACTAAGCTAGATTTCCCCCCATGCTTGAGCTCCTATACTGAGGAATTGAGATTTAGGGCTCATGGGGTGAGGAATTGAGATTTAGGGTTCCTTCGGTTGAGGGATATCTAGACAATAGGGTGTCACCCTTATCTGTTACCCATAGGGTGGAATATGTTGCTCCCCTATCTTGGTCTATGTAGAGTAAACCTCAGTTGGCATATGTCTTTCCCACCCATATGAAAAATGGGTTTTGGATACTTGAGCTAGGCATGATCCTTAATATTTATGGTAAGTGGAATACCCCTCGAGCTCGAGATGTAGGTGTTCTACCACCGAATCTTGAGGGTCAAGTTTGGAAAATCAAAAAATAGTAGGATAGGTGTGATCCTTGTCATTTATGGTAAGTGGTGTCCCTCTAATTATCGCCAAGTAGTGGGATAGGCATGATCCTTACCTCCTAAGGTGAGTGGCATCCCTCTTATTGTTTTTTTTTTCTCAGGTCGTAGCATTGTCTCCCTGCTCGTGGAGGTTTCTCGGGTCATAGCATTGGCTCCCCATTGACAGAGGTTTCTCAGGTCGTAGCATTGGCTCCCCATTGGCAGAGGTTTCTTGGGTCTTAGGATTGGCTCCCCACTGGCATATGTTTCCCAAGTGGAAAAATTGGCTTCCTGGTAGATAAAGGGTGGTAGTTGAAGCTCCCCTATGATTCTTCTTTAGGTTCAAGAATGTTTCAGTAGGTAGAGTTAATCAGATATGGGATATGATATGATGAAAGGATATTTGTGATGATTACATGATGTTGTTATAATTTCTCTCTATCTGAGAGGGAGTGTCAATTTTTGGTAGCTCAGTGACAAATTCCAATCATGGGACTAGATTCCTATTTTCCAGAGGACCAATTTTGACTATTGAAGCACTCAATTTGGACAAGGGAAAGTGTATTTTTGAAGAAAATCCCACATGTTATCAAAAGAACAAGTCAACCCTAACAGGGAAATGGATACCCTTTGAATCCTATAAATACAAGTGGCCTAAAGCTCATTTGGACATCATCAAGAATCTTCTTCTTCTCTTCTTCATTGATTGGTTTGCACAGGTCTGAGGCTAGATTGCAAAGATCGGTTCCTATAGGTCTAGGATTGTAGGGTTCAAAGCTGAGAAGTGTGTTTAGGGTTTTGATTTCCAACCACAGGTTTGACACAGGAAAATTTTGGTTACAATCGCAAGCTCATAGGCTCAGCTATGCAATTAGAAGATCTCAATCGCACACATAACTCTCATTCCATTCGGTTTGAATCTAGGATTACAATTTGACATATGACCGCAGTTGACCGCAGACAGGAAAAGTTGTCTATGATAAATATTGATGTTCATAACATATTTTTTAGTGTTTTTGGGTTAATTTTTCTGGATGATTTTTTATTAGCTCATTTTACTCTTTGTTGAACATTTTATGACAATCTAATAGAATAAGAATTTGAAATGGTTTTCCCGATAGTGGGTTTTTCCCTAGTTATTGACCAAATCTGGTGTCTCTTGTTGATGTGATGATTGTCTCTTATTTTACTCACCGTATTACTATTCTATCTTTAGTTACTATTGATTGATGAAAAGTATTAATTTCTATTGAAATATTCCTAATTGATGAATTGAATTGGGTTAAAGTAATTGAAACAACATAGAGAAGTGTAAAAATTAACAACTTTAACATGTCTTTTACCTCGATTGGGATTTTTATCATGCATACATGTTAATGTAATCTTCCACCATCCTTTCAAACCTCTTTTTCCACATATTCATATAACAGATGCCTTAGATTGGTACTCATGGAGTAGTTATGCTTTCAGAGAGAGATTGGTGGAAGTGGTGGTTGACACAGAAAGTGACTGCAAATATTTCGGCAAAAAGTGGTGGGAAGGAACCTCATGCAAGAAGTTAAATTTCCACCAACAAAATGTTTATATGTTTATTTATTAACTAAAGAAATTTTTCACATGGAAAAAACTTTATTAATACCTTCACTACAATGTTCAAAGATAAATATTAAATACATTATACTTTATGTAAACCATATAGAATTTTCACGTGGAAAAAGCTTGAGTACACCTAAATATATCATACTTGAGCTAAACTGGAGATGCAAGGCCAAATTCATTATGTAAATTTCTTATTAGTCCCTGCCCCTTCAGGGATGCAAGGACTTATGTCATCGTTTTTCATTTGTTTCATTAGTCCCCACATAGGAACCAAGTTATTTGATCCAAATAAATCCAATGTTTTTAATTTGTATTTTATAAATCACTTTTAAACACATTTTTCTCAATGAATGATCTTCTTCTAACCATTATTTTCACCAATCTGCAATTTAGACATCTTATTAGCCGCATATCGAGGCAATATGTATTGAAAGTTAAGATAAATTTCAATTGATCTCCAGATTTTTAGTCTCAATTGATTAATGCTAAAATTAGTTTGGTAGTTTTGTATACATTTCATGTTTAGAAATTAAGAGACCTTTCTAACATACTTTGTAACAAGATTGCAGAGATCAGATGTTTAATGTTTAAAAACATGTCTCGCACATGTTGAAACGTTGCATGGTAGTACCCACTTTTCGAAAAACCTCGTCACCTCTCACAAATTTTACCTCACTTTTCACATTCTCACTTTTTCCCCGAAAGATATAAAAACTATAACACCTTACCATGTGTAAACTGGGCAGATGCTTCAATTGAAGCTTACCCTTATTTTGATGTTGCCTTGTTTTCTCATGACAGATGCTTCGAACCTTACCTTCACCCCGATATAGACGAGAATTTATATTTCCTTCACTCCAATAAAGAAGAGAATTTCTCTACCTGGGAGGATAGGGCCTAAGTATGGACAACCGCTACGCAACTACAGCCAGGAACAGACAGCTGCAACTATGGCTAGGGGCCTCCAAAACCCTATTTACTGCAATTAGTCTTGGATTTTAAAGACGCTTTTAGAAAGAATTAACTTAATGCTTGATTGAGGACGTAGGGATGGGTGGGTGCTATATCATATCTCTTTAATTGGAAAGAATAACATGGATAAAAAAGACCAGTTGGCACCCCATGTAAGTTTCATTTCTGAACACACCTATTTTAAATGCACAACTTCCACATCTCCATATTCATCTTCATATCCGATGAGTATGGAGATCTAGTAGGTCGTGGAGCCTTGGTTCACATGGAAAGTCATGGTCTTATGTGGGTATTGACACATTTTGCTGTAATAAATACCATAATAATACACATCAACTCTTGAATATCACAACTAAAAGCGACTATTTGCTTTTATGTTTTTATGTGTTTTATACCTTCTGTAAGAACCGAGAGCTCTCCATTGTTGATAAGAATCTTTCATCATAGTGAGCTATGGTATTATTGTGTTGGATCCCTCTGGGGTTAACCCAATATGATTCTTCTATGGGGAATATCATAATTTTTTATGTCACTGACTGCATAAAACGACTTGTAAACATTTAAATATTAGCTCACAAATACCTTAACTTAGAGCATTGGAAAGAAGGGGGATTATTTTGTGCTAACATAATAAAAAAACTTTTTTGGCCAGACACAATTGAATATGAGAGTAAATCATTTTCCCCATCATTTCTTATGATTTCTTTGGTATAATATTAACTTTGGATCTTAACTTGCAATCTAATCTGGGGCCGAGCAGCTCGCTACACTCAATAGAGTCCCCCAAAACACTCTTTCCTCCAGCACAGATTATGGGTTGGGAAACGGGGATGGTACACTTACTAGATTCGATGCATATATTTAGAAATTTTGAATCCAGGAAAGGTAGGAGCATTCTCCTCTCCCAACAAGGCAGGTAGGGCAGAGAAACATGTCATTTCTCTTCATCAGGTTGACATTATAAAGCAAGGGTTCCTATCCGCTCATGCATATACCCTGGCTTCGGTGGTGTTGCACTTGGAACTGACTCTACCGATGTTGTTGGTGTTGCTTTCACTCGGTCAACTGCCTCTCCCACAACTATTGGTGGTTCTGGGACTTTATCTATAAACTATGAAAACTTTGACTCTGGTTCTTTATATGATGGATCTCGTTCTCTTTCATATGGGTATGACTGATCCATCGACTGAAGAATAAATAGCTAAATATGGAGTAGTTGATCATAGTCTTTACAATATCTAGAGAACCAATGCTTATATTATTTCCATTTTCTAGGTAGATTAGCAGCATGTTCACCTTCAATGTTTTATCTAGTTCACCCTAATTAGCAGGTGTGTAAACTACATTTTGTGATCATTTGTATTAAATCTCTTACCTATATATTATGTGTACAATATTGAGGTTAAATTCCCATGATATTAGTTTGTTTTATTGCTAACCACTGCCCTATACCATGTTGTTGCTGCCTTTGCACCAGGGTTTGGAACAGATGCAAGAATATCATTAGGAACATATGATGAACGGCCATCCCGGAAGAGACATCATTATCTCAAATCAGAGAAAATTGCACATATTTAACTCCCGGTGAGAAATCAAGAACATATGATGAACGACCATCCTAGAAGAGATCATTATCTCAAATCAGAGCCTGCGAGAATCAGTGAGGATTTGGAAATTCAGTGGTTTGAATGATTGAAATATTTAATCTTGCTTCATATTTCAATTTGATGGTATATATTAAATATAAAAGTAGTTATTATTTATGTTTTCCAAGATGCGGGTTGGGTTACGACAAGAGAAACAAGTGGTAATGTTTGGGCCCACATCGACAAGTGGAAAAAATCATGGTCTCGCTCATGGGGCATGGTGATTTATATTTTATTTAATTTAATTTAAAATCTCTGCATGCATTCAATTTAACTGGTGTTGAATTGCTACCTCTATTCGATCCTCCTCGCCATGCTGAGTGCTAAAACAACCTGTCGAGTTTCAATCTTGCTTAGGCTAAAGGTGGTGGTTTACAGGTTGATTCCTTCCTTCTGTTGGACCTAGCTTCTATTGAAAGGTTGCTATTAAAGGCTCCTGGTTCAAGGCTTCTATCAAAAGGTGAAGATATGAATACCTTTGGATCAATTCACTACCCCTTTTCCAAATATGTGGATTAAATATTTTGATGTATTCTCTAGTTATGTCTTAAAGAAAATGAACATGTGATTATAAAATGTGCTTGGAACTTGCAATATTGTGAGCATTCTTGACTAACATATCCAGCTCTGGACTTCTTGGGGGAATTGTTGTAACTTGCAAGTAAATTTTCATCTATGTTTATGCAACAAGTTTGATAGAACAAATACAGATTGTATTGGTAGCACAAATTAAATTAATCCATTAGTTTACTGATTTAATCTAAATTTGAGATTGTAGTTTTGTCCTTGATCCATGGGATCAATTAGACTGTTTTTCTAGGTGTATGGACTCTAATTTAATCAAACACAACTTTTAGCTTGTATAATTATAGTTTTTCATGGGGTAGATTGAAGTGATGTGCAAGATGAGTCTGATTTTCAAGTGCCTACTCCATAAAAATTTTCTTACTGGGGAAAAGGTATAATATCCCTTCAAGCCCAAATCTAATTTGTACATTTTTTACATTCAGTATATAAGTATTCAATATTCCCTTTTAAAAACAAATAAAAGTAGCTCTCAGGAAAATGGAGAAGTTATTTTTTCAGCTATGGATTTGCAGAAGGAAATCTTGAAGCTAAAATGTACTAATTCATTTTAATTGTAATCACCTTATTTCTTTCATCTACTGCCTCATGAAATTTTAATATCATATTGTACACAATTTGATACAATATACATGTGGTTTTGGAAATACACCGTCTGTGTTTTCTGGTGATTAATGTCATTTATTTTTTGTAGCCTGTGATTATTGTAAGAGATCCTATGTGTGAAACTATAAAAGTTTTAAGAAATCATTCAAACCTTTGTCTTAGATATCCCAGTTAAAATTGAAGTAGAGTAACTATTTCTCATTTTCTCTACTAACATAAAGCATTGAGGTTAAGGGAACCAAATATTTAGCAACTCCACCTGGACCTTTCCTTATCATTTTTATCAGAAATTCTTTAGTTTAAAAGTTGTTAGGAGCAACATGTCTAAATACGGTTGACACTCTAGTTATTGAAATCAGTCTCGTTAAACCCTCTCTAAAGGGTTCTGGTGTAGTCAAAGCCTGACATCGTTTAACCTAGCTGTTTACATAGATAACACACCCTCTCAGCACTGTAATCCACCATTACTGGAAGCAATTAAAAAAAAAACAACAATATGACTGCCTCGTAGATTTCCATTATGATCTATTACTAAAGGGGCTCACACTGTGAATTTCTTGTTTCAATTTTTTTCTTTAAACTCAAGAGAAGAATTGCAACTGGAAAGAAGAGGCCAAGCATCACAAGCGGCCAACTTGCACAGGCCCAATAACTTCACAGGGAGAACTAATTAACACAAACACTTTGTTTTGACTAAGGTGTCGAGACAGAGGGAGCTCTTCCATCAAAATCACCCACTTGCACCGACCCCAAAAGCTTAATCATGTCTATGGAAAGTTAAACCTTCATGGGTGACATGACATGGCACCTTATTCACAGCTCCAACCATGTCAAACACAACCAACGAAGATCATCCAAGTCGTGACTAAAATTCTATCATTTTGGAAAGAAAACTATTAGGGTTTTAGATTTCAAACAAAGTCCGACATCTTGCTCGGCAACAGCAGGAAAACTTTAAAACAGAAAATGGGGACTCGTTATAAGTGTTTTAAAATCAAAACCAAAAAAAAAAGAAACTTCAACTCAAGGGTTCTTGTCAATAATATTCAAGCTTATCAGAAAGCAAAAGTGATCAGGGTTTCCAATCCCCTTGAGATCAGTGCAGTATCGACTGAAGCTTGTCTGGGAAAATACAACAAAAGAAGACGAAATTAAATATAAAGAGAAAATAAACTGCTATTTTTTATATGCTAGGGTGGCTAACTAATGTGGTACTTAGTTTCTATAAACTGCTATGTTTTGCCTTATAAACTGCTATTATCATTGAGGTTAGGGTTTTTTTGTGTCAAACACATTGTGGCCGGGATTTATGTGTTCTATTATCAATAATAGGTTATGGCCAGGATTGATGTGTCCTATTATCAATAGTAGAAATGAACAGTGGAAATTTGGCCGATAAATTCTTGAGAAAGTACTTATATCTGATTTGGAGAATTCTTGAGATAGCTAGGCCTTTCTAGTAGCCAACCTATATCTTCCAACCCATGCCCATGCTATAATATTGTGAACCATAATCTTGATTCAAAAGGTGCATGACTCTTGATATTTTTTGGCAAAGATAATGTCCAGGAGAACAGAGAGAGGGAAGAATTTATACATGAAAAATGGAGAAGCAAGAAGCTTAATCACATAACACCAACTCCATTTCCCAATCCAAGATAGCCTCAATCAATGGAA
Organism: Pinus albicaulis; assembly: GCA_034641835.2. NCBI lineage: Eukaryota > Viridiplantae > Streptophyta > Pinopsida > Pinales > Pinaceae > Pinus > Pinus albicaulis. The sequence goes on along the minus strand of CM076584.1, from coordinate 680,672,467 downwards.
TAACCAGGAAATTAAATAGGTTTGAACATGGAGAAAGATACCCAGCTAGTAGTCCTAGAACATAATAACAAAGCTGCAAAGTGTAATTTCCTCCCTGTAAAACGCTATGTATCAAAATGGAAATAGATGTGAACATGGAAAAAGATGACCAACTGGTAGTACTAGAAAATAATAGCAATGATGCAAAGTATAATTTCCCATTTCCTCCCTCTACAGCGCTCTGTATGAAAATGGAAATTGATGTGAATAGGGAAAAAGATACTTGACTGGTAGTACTAGAACATAAAACTAAGGTTGCAAAGTATAATTTCCAATTTCCTCCCTGTACAACGCTCTGTATCAAAACGGAAATAGATGTGAACATGGAAAATGAAACCCAACTGGCAGTACTAGAAAATTATACCAAAGCTACAAATTGTAATTTCTAATTTCCTTCATATACAATACTCTACATCCAAATCACGAGATCTTTATAGCTAAATGGGATTGTTTAATGTATTCAAAATATTCACCAATGGACAAACATTCGCCCATCAAAACTTCAGGGGGTGCTACAGACCATGTATGGTCACGGAAAAAGTTTGTTTCACCTGTGAAAAAAACTTTCCCTTTCCCGCAACATCGGACATGGTGGGTCTGCTGCATGTAGAAGAGACTATCCTGCTTTAGGCAAAATTTATGGAGAAATTTTGGTGGGTGTCATTAATTTATTTGAGACGAGTTTCAAATTATGGTTCATAATTGTATTTGAGACCAGTTTGAGGCTATGAAAACATATGAGGGGCTTTGATAGGGTATTTGAAACCATCATATTATAGAATATACACTTCTTTCAACATGATGTAATGTTTTCAGAGTCCAAGGGCAGTCATTGTATTGGACCGGTTATATATTCCCTAAAGAAGCAACTCATAAGTGCCTATTTATTTTTCTAATGTTATTAGAATGACAGCTTAAGGAATTCCCACTACATATCCCTATTTCACTATATAAGGCTTTCACAAGGCTCTTTCACTAACTCTGGAGAAAAAAAGGAAAGTTGAAGAAGAAAGCTAATTTCTTTTCTATATTGCAATGGGACTCAACTCAAAGTTGAGCTACTACAAGTTCAACTCGAAGTTAAACTAATTAGACCTATTATAACTAGATAATATATTTAACTACTAATTAGAAATCTAATTTATTTTCTTCTTATTTCAACTATTATGGGAGAGTTGCACACTAATTCGAAGTCTCATTTCAATGGGATAGCTGCACTACAACTAATATATAAGGTCATAGCTAGTGTAGAGATGATGTAACACTAATGTGGATCCTATCTTAGCTCTAATATTGCCTTATCTTATTGATATGTTACCCATTTTCATTAGGTATGAGCTTGACTCTCACTATCATTCCATAAATAGTGATTATTGAAGCTGGTACTAGTATGGAATTAAAACAAGTATATGACACAAAAAAATATGTGGGAATACAGACAACTAAGTCTCATACTAATAATTAAGTTAATAAATGATAGATATATAATATTTTTGAATTAGGAATAGTGCTTCTTTCAAAGGATACAACTTATATCTTCTTCTCTTTCGCTTAGGGATGAAGGAAAGGAAAGAAAGACTAGCTTCTTTTGTTTCAAAGAATGGAGACAACTTCAAAGGCTAGCACTCCGCTTTCACTAAAGCTTAGCACTCTTTTAAGGTTTAGCACCACTTACACTATAGGACTAAGTCAAGTAGTCTATATTTCAAAAAATTCATTTTCTAACACTACAACACATTAAGACAACATCTCTTGGGGCTTTCTTTTCTCTTTTTCAAAGAATGGATACTTTTTTTCTAAGCTACAGCTTTCACTAGCTTAACTATTGAAATAAGAACTACAACTTTCACTATTAAGTAAGGCACTCTTTCAATGGCTCTTTTTACTTGGAAGGAAATCAAAAGGTAATCAACTCTTGTTGAGGGAAAAACTACCCTACGGTCTGGGTAGAAGGGCCTAACAAAGTGAAAGGCATACCATCACAAGAAGCAATAAAATTACAAGCCCAAATGCTTAAACTAGAAAACTAAGGATAGGTGACCTTACCCATATATCCTACGTTTGAGGTCGATCCCATAGTGTTCGAACCCTCTGCTACCCCTCGATCTTCAAGACCTGCAACTCATTCAAGACAAAGCACACAAAATAGTTGTACATCATATATATCCTAAATGTCAGTATGCCAGATCATACAAACTCATAAAAAATAACATGAAATAAACCATTATAAAATCATTTAACATGTATAAGAGACATATAAGGCCATGACATCAAAAACGGGACAAAGCTTCTTTTATTGATGTATGTAAAAAGAAAGTGGAGATATCACCTGAAATTAGCCACAACTCCAAGCGAAACCATCCTCCGGATCCGTCCAACCCAAGCATCAACAATCTTCTTCCATAAAAGGTGCACAAATGATGTCACATAAAGAGGGGGTGAACATCACAAGGAAACAAGGGTTTCCTGAACCTGAGAAGTGCAAGAGGCATAGGGATAAATCAGACTTTATCTGGGCTATAACAGGCTATAGTATCAATAGTATTCTCTCTCCTCCCTTAGGCATTCCTTATGAGGTGTATTTATACTTCCTCAAATCAGTTGGGAAATATTTTGGCCACTGGCTGGTGTAGGTAGGTTTCACGTAAAACCCATAAACCTTTCCCAATTAATAGGGAGATTATATATTTTTTAATAATTTTAAATTGTATACACGGGTTAGATATGAGCGAACCCGCGTCTGCATGCGTATAAGACTGGGAAAAGTCGCGTATGGAATTCAAAATATTGTTTTTAATAAATTTACCAAGTCTGGATGGAAAGGGTTTCCCAAGGCCAATACATAGATCATCAAGTATATAAAGGTGATAAATGATGCTATAACAACTCTCAAAGTTTCAATATATCAGAAACATTTGTTGGAACAAAAATCAAACCTATAAAATGGACACCACTCCATAGAGATAGAGTCGTTAGAAAGATAATTTCATTATTCTGAATGAACTAAAGCGGCTAAGAGAGAAAAAAGTTGCGCTAACTACGGCTAATTAGTCCTTATAGAGAGAGACATAAAGGTTGAATGAAAGCTAATTAGAAGTGTCTCCTTCCTCATTTCAACTATTGGGACTCAGAGTTAGTTTCACTACAACTAAAAAGTCAATATACATGTGCTTTTTTCCATATATGAAATTATGTGAAATCCATGAGAGGCAAACTTATTTGAAGTGAAATGAAATACATATGTTCTTTGAAGTCTACTAGATCTACCTACATTGATTGGACAATAATATGACAACTTATTCTAATGTGATGTTTTTTATTAATGAAACCTCACCCTCATACCTCGGATGAGCACCGCCAGTCCTTGTTGTTAGGGGGTCGAATGACATTGTCACCTTGAAACAATATCCTTTTACCAAGGGCCTCAGAACCTTTTTCCTTAAAAACACTTTCACCGAGAGTATTAACCTTAAAACATTCAACAAGAGCCTATCATCTTTAGTCCACTATGTTTTCCTTGTTGGACTTGACTTGGATTTGTATGACGGCTTCTTACCTCTAGCTTATGTTGGGCTTGATAGTGTGATCATGACTTTGGTATAGTGACTCATCCTCCTCCAACTCTTTATCGATTGGTTGACTACGGTATAGTGAATCCTACAAAATATAACCAGTTGGTCTGTTGGACTTGTTTATTATTTTTATTTGTCTTGTTTAATGTTGAAATGCAACAATTTCTTCATATGTTCACGCATGGTTATAAATTTTTTTGGAAAACTTGTTTTTAGTGCTAATTTAATCACACAATTAAAGAATTTTAGGAAAGGCAACCTTGAATCACCCTTACTTTGATGATCTTGACAAGTCTCACTTCTAAGTATTCACATTTCACTATTTATGGACATAAAAGGATGCCAGACTTTAGGTTACCATATTTAAGGAACTGTTTCTGTCAATTTGGAGGTTTAAGCATATGAAAAAATCAAATTACTGGATGGTTCAATTTCTTTTTTTCTTGCTTATGGAAGACTCTTTGGAGACTTTATGGCACTTCCTTTTGAATCATTTCTATTTGTTGCAATTTGACATAAGGGTTAATCTTTTCGATGATGCTTATGTCCTGTTGGGCAGGTTTGAAGGCTTTGACCTAGTAGGGGAGTTTGGAAGGTTTGAAGGCTTTAATCAAGTAGGAGAGCACCTTGAAGCAGGTCATTCATTCTTCTCTCCCCCTGGGTTACTATTTCATCTAATTCGGCATAATTCCTTGCGAAGAAGTAAAAATACTAAGTGCTGGGGTATTCTGGTTTCAGAGTGACTGGCTGAAACGACCGAGCTCAGGGGTATTCTGGCTTCAGAGTCACTGGCTAAAAATACTGAGTGTTGGGGTATTCTAGCTTCAAAATCACTGGCTCCGGTACCCTGTTTTTTCTTTAGTCTGTGGCAAGGACTTGTTTCTTCGTAACCTCCCTTAATGAAGCCTATATCTGATACCATAGTTATGTCACTAGGCATGGATTTATACCATTTTCGTTTGTTAATTTGCAATATCGCTATAGTTGTAATAATATACTAGAAAATATAATGGAATTTGTATTTTTTGCAATTCTCCTATGTAAATAGTGATGCTAGTTGTTTGGTTTATTTGCTAATTTATTAGTATATAATAATAATGTATATATATTTAAAAATAAAACTAATATAATACTTCAACAAGTTCAAATATTGATTTATTCTGAATTAATAATTTAAATATGTTGATTAGTCACTTCCTAGGCCAGATTTTACTGTAGTACAAGTTCTAATGTTTAATTTTATAAATAGTGTTTAATTTTATAAATAATTAAAGCATTAGCCCATATTGACCAAGAAATTTTCTCACCCTGCAACCTCAACATTTATCACAGGTATCATGCTTACATCTTCTAACTTGATTAAACTAATTTATAAAAATTAATACATATAGGAGCATTTTCTTGTGTGAAATCATCGTCCATATGATATTAACTGGTACAGTTACAGTTACAACTAATAAGGTTTTTCCATTAACTGGTACAGTTACAGTTACAGCTAATTGGTTACATGTCGGTTACCATTCGACTACATCCCTATTAGTTCCTTCCCTATTGAGTCCAACCTCAATTATTTTCATCTTACATTTTTCAAAAACCTTACCTGTCGTCTCATCCCTATTATGCAGAATTATAAATTATGGATAAATCATTCTTCCCTATACATGTGCTTATCTAGAACAATAGATTAAATACTTTGCAGCTACTTTTCCAAACTATAAATAGACACACAGAATAGATCAAAGAACTTACTTAGAGTCCAAGCACTTCCTATTCTCCTTCTGTCGCTCTCACTGTAGCTTCAAATCCAAGCCAGATGTCCAAAAATATTTCCTGCAAATATGAACACTAAACAACAAAAATAGTAATAATACATATGTCTATTCAAGTTATTTAGTTAAATCGATCAAACATAAACCATATGCATCAAATAAGAATTCATAATATGGAAAACATGAGCTTAGACAGATACATATGTGGGAAAGTAAGCAATAATCTTTATTAATGGATAGAAGGGGAGGTTACAACCCAGTGATTGATTTGAAGTGACCATCTCCAGCAGCATCCCAGCCTCATCACAATGCATATCTCTCCATCAACATGTTACACAAATCAACTCCTTAACTGAAATTCCACCATAATTTCTCTACTCAAATTCTTCCTTTTGAAACACTAAGATTTGTGCTCAATTTATAGAGGAGCTGAAGGTATTTTACAATCAATGACTTTCCAATAATAGGCAAGACATGTTCCCAATCTTGTAGATGTCAAATGGACACATGGATTCGAAGTTTGACACATGTGAACTCTTCTAGAAGGCACTGGCCAAGTGGAGATTCTGGAACAATGCGAATTTCACTCCCAATGTGACCAACGCACCTATGAGTGTCTGGAAGTGCTTTGTAGATTAGCCTTGAATGGGGCTACCTGCATATGAAATGCACTTAGTCCCTTTAGAGGCAGCGTTGATGAGCTCTCGTATGATATATTATAAACTTCAAATACTAGAAACCTTTGCAGATGAAAGTCATGAATGATTTTTCTTGTTCTTTGTCTTAGGGCATGTAGCAATTGAAATGATAGGAGATGATAGACCCTATTCATTGGTCCTAGAGCTGATGTCTATTTAACTAGGTCATTGGGAATGATGCCCAAATTGACCTATAACAAATTTCCCCCTAAAGCATGAAGTCAGAATAATAATAACAATATTTTGATTGAGATGCCTTACACTGTGATGGGTTGGAGATGAAGTGGAGTGGCGACCTGCATCAATCTTACAATAAATTACATCATGATATATCCTCTTGATCATAATTGTTGAGGGTAGGCATTCCCATGTTCAACACATAAACAATCTAATAACATGTACATAATTCAAAAAGTCATCTACATTGGAATGTTGCCCAATACGGACATGCCTACAGATATAGGCCCATGTTCGGATGACAATCTGTATGTAAGGTCACCATACAGATGATGTGTACAACAATCATGACATTGCATCTCGGATGGCTGAAACTAGATCCAGGGTCTTCTTATCTCATTCACTCAACCATTTGGGTACAAGTCTAGCCATGCGAGTATATGATTTGTAGTCGAACATGGAAAGACATAGTTTAATTAGCAACCAATGATGTGATCTGTTAACAAATGCGAGAGAACCACCATTAATGTCAATGGCCCTCAAGGTACTGCAGTACATTTTGTAAGGCGTGAATAGATGATTTGATGTCAAACGCTGAACAAAATATTTCGGTCAAAAGTCCGAAAGCGAGGATCTTTTAGATGCTGTAACAAGCCTCATGGTACTAGAACATAATGTTTCTAAGTGAACTTCCTGGATAATGATTTTTCATCGACAACAAGCCACCTTATTGCAAAATGGGAGTTACTGATTTTGGAGACAAAGGTATGACTTGATATAGCAATGTTCATGGATGACTGTCATGAGAATGAAGGTTTATGAGTATTGCAGAAGGATGAGTATTCACCGGATGACTTCTCTTGAACATATCGGCGACACTGAGATGAGTTGGAAGCATTGACCCAAAACCGAAGTGAAGGTATGATGAACCATAGGTATGAATGAGTTGTCAAGAAGATTACCCAACCCAAATAGTCACGGTGATGGAGTGAAGTGTCATGTTCAAGAGCGACCTGCTACCGTAAAAATTTCTGTTCACTTTCCCAAATTTTCCCTGGTCATTTGTCGACCAGTACCTCTTTATTTTTTAACAAGCTTGAGGAGGATAACATTTTATTGATCTATAATTCAACCCCTCGGACGAATAATGTATCAGTATTTAATAATTTAACGAGTCTAGCGATGAATGAAAATCGATTCTTGCCATGATCGACAAGCTCGTCGCTATTTTATGTTTTAATGAGCTTAACGATAGTGATAGCCCAGTCCTTTTTCATATTTAGAGAGTTTGAAAAAGAGGACGAAAGAAAACTCCATAAGTAATTTTTCATAAAGTTGTTGCTCAGATCCGAAAAAGTGCAAGATAATATCTGAGTGAACCTCTTTAGGCATGTTTGACAAAGGTATTCCTTTTTCGTAAATAATCTATCTCAGTCCGGAAAAGGGTTAAGCTTATACTGAGTAGATATCAATTCGTTTACTTTTACAAGCTCGAAAAGACAAGTTCTCGGCAATCTTTTCACATTATCAGAGTCTTAAAAGAGCTGAAAGAAGACTCCAAGGGTTCCTTTTTCACTGTTATCGAAGCTCGAAAAAGAGATAAAAGTGCACTTCAAATCCTTTTTCCTTTTTAACAAAGCTCTAAAAATAAGGAGAAAAAGTGTGTTTTGTGGTTAAATCATTCTTAAAATAAACCTGCACAACTAATCTGTTCATTAGTTGAAAGACCTATTCAGAACAACATCAAATGGATTAAAAATACATGTTTCATGATAAAAAACATAATAAAACCATATTCATAGCAATAAATTTGACCTGCAAATAATTAAATTACTATTAAAAATTGTTTTACTATTCATTTTTACCATTCCCTAGTTACCATGTGCATTTTGGAGCTCTGAACCTGATTTTTCCCCCGAACTTCAGCTGTTGATTGCGATCATTTCTGTGGACGGATTTCATTGCCGTTTGATCCAGGTTAGTGATATGAACCTTATATTTCCTTCAGTAATCATTTCATTTCCAATTTCTTCAATTTTTTAGGGTTTTGGGGGCCCTAGGGTAAATTCTGCCCAAAAGGAGGGCAACACACCCTTGGATGTCAAAACTTGTTTTGCATAGCAACTAAATTAAAGGTTACTTGCATACAAAACACATTTTCTCTTGTTAGAGCCTGCATTTGGCGCAATCTATATCTTTGGTTTTTGCATTATGCCCAAATTTTGCCCAGTTTTTTGCATTGAATGGAATCTAATGGTTCTTATGGCCGTATTTCAGGTTTCCATTAGATTAAAATGACAATTACATGGAGGGAAAGAGAACATGAAGAACAAGATATGATTTCCCTAAATGATTCAGGTATAGTAAGAGCCCTAAGTGATTGTGGAATGCTAAAGTACTTCATGTTGTCAGGGATGTGGCAACAAATAGAACTCTTAGAGTTCTTAGTTCGAGCATGGGATCCAGCTATCGAGGAATTTCATATTAAGAACCAAGTGGTTCCCATAAAATTTTAGGATGTATACTTTCTTACAGGTTTTTCGAGGAGAGGCTTGCCTATTTCACTCTCAAGGTCTATTCTTGGAGGAGAGACAGTGAGATATTATGTTTTGCAACATTGTTATCTAGGGGCAGAGCCAAGCAAAGATGGAAAGATAAACATATAGGATGTTAGAGATTTGCCTTTGAGTACTATCCTTTTCATGATCGCAAAACTTGTTGGCACCGTTACACTACATGTAGTGAATAGATCGTATATGCAGTACGTGCTAGAGTGTATGGAGCCAATAGTCTTCAAATGGTCTGAAGTTGTACCTTCTCAGATAAAATAACAACTGAACAAAGCAAAGGGAGGAAGGAAGAAGAACTTCAATTATGGTTTGATCCTCACATCCTTCACCTTAGAAAGGATTCCACTAATGTAGCCACAACATGTGACACTGGATGTGTCTAATCCTAGAGATCCGCAGATGCAGAGATGGGTAGAACTCATGGGTTGGCACGTAGGCCAATCGACTATTGTTTTCTCAACTACATTCTTCACCTGGTTCCAACGACAGATTATCGCCATCGATGAGTATGCATACGCAGGCATTGATTTTCGAGGAGATCCAGATTTAATATTACCAAAAGGCACTCAGTGGGGTGCAATGGGTAAGAATGTTTTGACCATGTTTTTTATTTTCCTAAGGTTTATACAATGTTTTTGTATTTTTGATGTTTTCCCAAGACTAAACTAAAATTTCGATGTAATGCATACGTTGGTCGTGTTCAACCAATAGAGGAACCAGAGCGTGAAGTAGATGTGCCAGCAAAGAGGGCTGTTGGGAGAGCAGTCCTTCAGGATCTTGATATGGCTGAGACTCTGGCTGAGCTTCGGCAGCACATAGAGGGTTTGACCTTCGGGATTCTGGATTTCCGAATCGAAGAGTTACCCATGTGACTGCAGTGACACACTATTGGGAACCCAGCTGGATGTGGTTACTACGTAGGATAGCTAGATCTATAGCATGTTACCATGAGCATCACTAGTTTACTTCTGACATTTTGCATATATTTTGAGGTCAGATGACCAATGTGTCTTGGGCACAAATTTTTTAAAAGCCTATAACTATCTATCTATATGATTTCAACGTTTTTCTATGTTTATTGTGCAATCATATTCAATGGTGTGAATGTTTTATTTACATATGTTGCAAATGTCTATCTAAAACTTGATTTGCTAAAAAATCAGTCAATGTGTTCAAATTTCTGGAAATGTGTTGATATTTAATAAAATCAAAATGTCTTTCCAAAATTTGAACTCTTAGGAACAATCTATGCAGTGTTGGATTTCTAACAGTATAAACACTAGTAAGTTGTAATACCACAAGTTGTGAGTCTAACCTTATGATGATGTGGTTAATACCAAGTGAAATGGCATCAGAGAGAAGTTCAATCAACGTGCTATATTCAGTGATATTGTTTGTTGATTTACCAATACAAATCCCTTGAAAACTCACTAACTCGCCATTCGGAGCGAAAATGGTCCAGCTGCAAAGGATAGATTCTGCGTACTACGACAGCACAATCAGCATATCCAACAAATGGTTCTGAAAATTCAAACATCTGCGATAAACTGTAAAGAGGATTACTAACGTCAAGAAAAATCTAAAAAAAACTAATATAGTGAATTCAAATCAACAACATATATATAAAATATAATACAAAAAATTACTACGCTCATGATTAAGCATAGTAAAGTTTCAGATACAACATATTTCTAGGTTGCGCCAACGAAATCCCATCGTAATCAACCAACTCATAGGCACCCTTAGCAAGATCTCTTTTGACAATATAGGGGCCATGCCATAATGGCTCAAATTTTCCTGTACCTATTACATCAGCTTCTTGATCGTAAAGAAGGACCAAGTTTCCCTCTGAGAAAATGCGACGCTGGACATTTTTGTCGTATTGCGCCTTTATACGTCTCTTATGCGCTTCATTGGCCAATTGGGCTTCATGATGTGTTTCATCAAGATGGATGAGGTTAAGGAGATGCGCTTCATTTCTGAGGTGTTAGGTAACAAGTCGATTTCAATTTTTAACGATGGTATTTAACATTGGATTGGTAAGATAGCTTCCATACCATACACCAATTGAAAGGAGTAAATCCATTTGCATTTCTCACCGAGGTTCGATATGCCCACAAGGCGGAGTACAAGACCAAATTCCAATTTAGTTTACGAACTCCTATAATTCATTGAAGCATGCATTTAAGAATCTTGTTAATAGCCTCAACTTGTCCATTTGATTGTGGATAATAAGGAGTATAATTATCATGTGACAATACTAACTTAGTAGTCAATTCAGTCATCATATGGTTGCGAAAATGCTTCCCACGATCTGTAACTATAGCCTGTGGGACTCCAAACTGTGCAATAACATGATTAAAGAAAAACAATGCAGTTGTTTTTCCTATGTTGTTGAATGTAGCCATCACTTCAGCCCATTTGGTAAAGTAGCCCACTGCGACAATAATATAACCATGCCTCCCGGAAAAACGAGGGTTACAGGTCATAAAGTCAATACCCCATTTCAAAAATGGTCCCACGGAGACAACAAGATGCATTGATGCTGGTGGTTTGCAGATTTTACAATAAAAAATATGGCACGCATGACAACTTCTGACCACGAGGATATAGTCTCAAAAAATTGTAAACCAAAAGTAACCGGCACGGAGTATCTTCTGCGCGGTAGCGTATCCAGATAGATTTCCACCACAAGCTCCAGCATGACAATCATTTACAACCTTTTTGGCCTCCTCATGAGTGAGGGACCTCTTTAAAATGGAATAAACACCATGACGATAAAGTGTATCGTCGACGATCAGATAATCTTTGGCTTGGTATCAAATACGTCGTTGTTCAGAGCGAGAGGTATTAGGTCGAAAAGTTTGAGTTTGGAGATAAATGATGAAATATCCATACTAAGGATCAGATGATCCGATCAGAAACAAAGACTCATCAGGAATTGATGGTTCCGACGTAGTTGCAGTACTATCAAAGGGAAGGTCACAAAGAAGCTCAGCCAAAACTAAAGACTTCTTTGAATTGGACTTGATGAATTCCAAATCAAATTCCTACAAAATGAAAAACCATTTTGAATATTTTCCCCCCAGCAATTGACGTGATAAGATATAAGTCATGGTGTTGCAATCCGAAATGACAGTGGTCTTTCGGAGCAGGATATAGTGGAAAAATATTTGGACAGCTTCAACAGCTTCCAAGGAAAGCTTTTCAATGTCTGAATACTTAACTTCCGTATCATTGAGATTACGACTCAAATAATATATTGGATGTTCAATTCCATCTTCTACTTGGACCAAAACCATAGCAATGGTCGTTTCAGTCGCAACGATATATAGGAAATAATAATTTTGATAATTAGGGGGGTACATTAATGATGCTCGGACAAGAGTATCCTTGACAACATCAAAAGAAGCTTGCACAACTTGGTCCCGATGGAAGGGAACCCCCTTTTTCAATAGTCGAGTAAATCCTTTAGACATTTCGGCTTAGTTTGGAATGAAACTTCTTAGGAAGTTAGCCTTTCCTTGAAGTTTCTGTATCTGAAGTAAATTTGATGGGGTAGGCAAATCAAGAATGGTCTGAACCTTCAATGGGTCGATTCGAATTCATTCTTTTGATACTATGAATCCAAGAAAACGACCATAACCAACACAAAACACACATTTATGTGGATTGAGGCGTATTTTGTAGTGTCAGCAGCGTAAGAAAATGGCCCTCAAATGCATCGGGTGATCATTCTGATTACATGAATGTGCTGGTAAATCATCTAGATACAGTTGAATAATGTACTTGATGTCATTGAAAGCATAGTCCATTGCTCTCTAAAAATTTTCCCCAGTGTTATTTAAACCAAATAGTAGTTTCCTATAAGTGAATGTGCCCTAGGGACAGATGAATGTTGTCTTATGTTTATCCTCTGGGCAGATATTGATTTGATTGTAGCCAGAAAATCCATCCATAAACGAAAATATTTCGCATCCAGCACAATCATCAATAATCTTGTCGATAAAGGGAGTAGGATAGTTGTCTTTTGGACAAGCAAGATTGACATCCTGATAATCGACGCGCACTCTAATAGTTCCTTTCTTTTTCATGAAAGGAACGATGTTGGAAACCCCCTCAGTTAACAGAACAGGGTAAATGAAACCAACACGTAAAAATTTTTCAACTTCTGTTTTGATGGCAACGAATTTATTCAGATGAACAGGACGACACCGTTGATGCACTGGTTTGACATTAGGATACATATTAATAGTGTGTTCAACAATACTAGTATCTATGCCTGGAATTCCCTCATAATACCAAGCAAATACATCACAGAATTCACGAAATAGAGGTTGATATGTTTCGATTTCTGATGGAGAAAAATATACACCAACATGAATATTTTCTACAACGCCAAGTTTGGTCGAAATATCGATAGAAATGGTTTCTTCAATATTTGACAGATTTTGCTCGGAATCGATTGCATTAATACGTAAATAATTCGAAAAGAAATTTTTGATTGATGGGTGATATAGTTCACTAAGATAGGTTTATTCATAATCGGGAAGATGGGAACGATGATGATAATCTTCCCATGGTTCTCCTTCTGACATCATAGCTTCCAAAATATTCTCATTTGTCAAGAACATTGAGGAAAAAGGATCAGAAGGAGTACCAAAATCTAAGGAACGATCAACCCAAACAATCGGTGACACTAATTTAGGATTCGCCGCCCAAGCCAGATAGATTGATTTCTTTGCCAACTCAATAGGGTTGGGCAGCAGAAACTCATCCAAAGTAACAATTTCAAAATCACTCGTACTCTCCCTTAAGCCAGATGGAGTGGAAGAGATCATGTAGCAGGTCTCTATACTTGCAATTTCTTCCGACGCCGCAGGTGGCAGTAATGCAAAGGTTCCCATGAGAGTGGAATCCTTTAAGAGTCCTACACCAATGTTCTGAAGTGCTAGTTGGGGTGTGTGAATGAACGGAACACTTCCATTTACCTGTGAAGCAGAGGAAAAGAAGGATAGATTATTAATGACTTTGATAGTACCTTTATATGGAAAGGAAATAATTCTGAAATATGTAGAAACAATTATAGTCATTGCATATACCCATGGCCTTCCAAGTAGAATATTATAGTCAAGGGGTCTTTCAACAACCTCGACATCAAAATTCACTGTTTTTCCCCCTAGTTCAACATGCAAGTTATTAATAATACCACAAGGCTTATATGTACGTCGATCAAAAGCCTTCAACATCATTGATGATTGTGATAAGTGCGGTGAGCCAAGTGACTTCCAACAATTCAGAGACATAATGCATGTAGATGCTCCCTTGTCAATAATAGTACGATGAACAAGATGATTGAGAAAATTTACTTGTATGGAGAATGCCAATTATGTTGGTAGTTGCGGCGCATAGCCCATATGATTAAAGATGACAAGATTAGAATCAGTCGGATCAATTACACCAATAGCCGACAATAAAACCTGTTTTGGGGAGGGACAATTTTGTAATACCTCGAGAGCAGACATAGCTGAAGGGGATTGAGCCAAATCTTCAACTATATTATAATTTTGTGCAACTCTTTCTCGAGGATTATATTTCAATTTTTGAATTGCTCCCTTTGGTGGCTTGATTGTCAATTCAAGAATAGTAGTAGGGGGTACTGATTGCGTAGACGGATTCGTAGTCGAGGTAGTAGGTTGATCAGTAGCCTGATTACCATAATATTTATTACGTGTTGACACCAAAATATCTATTGAAGGTTTTGTGACGGATAACATAAGTACTTGGGAACTAGAAGCTGGATCCGTAGAAACCATGTTTGTGTCTGGATTTGGAAATGGGTCTATCAACACAGATGACGCATTGGAAGTCTTGATGATTTTTGAGACTTCATCGTGGTGAGGACAATCCCTAATGAAGTGTTCCTCATTACAGATTATGCATGGATAACGATGTTTCCTAGGTCCAGACGATTGATCAGATGATTTTTCCTGCAGGTTATAAATTTTCTTTTTCTTAGATTTCCCTTTTTTTCTTACTTCGGGGTTGCTTGTCACTTTTGCTTTTGTCAAACGACACGATATTAATTTTGGAAGAAGGTGCAAGATCAAATGCATTAGTATGATGTGTGCTTGCAGTACCAATCAAGTCGTCTCCAGCATGAGAGTCCTTTAATTGAGGAGGAATAGTAAAATTAGATTTTGGCGGATTAGGAATTTTTTCATAGAGCGTGCCAGACTAAGTATAAATCAAGTCTAAATATTGGGCATGAGCGATAACTTGCTATTTTGTGACGACGCCACCCTTAGCCACATCCTCAATTATAGATGGTAATAGGGACTTAATGAACCACTCAACAAGGAGATGATCGAGAACAAATGTCTTAACCATTCTACAACGACGATGCCACTCATGAATATGATCGAAGGTGTGAGTAGCATTAGTCTGTTTGAAATTTTTCAAGAGTTCCGTTCCAGTTTCATATCATTTGGGTAACTGGAAGTGAGTAAAAAAGACAGTAGCTAGGGCAGTGAAATTATCAAAAGAAGCTCTAGGTAACTCAATATATCATTTTGCAGTCGGACCTGTGAGCATACGTTGGAAAAGACGTAGTCGAACATAATCATCATTCAGGGAGTTTGATGAACACTATAAATGATAATTCATGACATGAGTCAACATATATTCTCCAGGGTTTCCATTGAACTTAGGAATATCCAAGGGTAATTTGTGAGGTATCACCGCCACCAAGGAGCATAGTTAATTGGATCATTAGTTAGCCGATTTAAATCTGGTAACTCTAAAGTTGCAAAAAAAGGCAAATGTCTATTAAGTTCAGGTTGAGCATAGCCAGGGTAAGACGGAATTGCTTGAGCAACATGCCTTTGAGCACCAACATAAGGAATATGTTGCTGGTAACCTAGATAGGGGTTGTTTTGAAAAGCAAATGCTTGAGGATTCTGTTGACCAAAACCTGGATATGATACTTGTTGAAATGAAGTTTGAGGCATTTGCGCCTAAGGCTGCCAAGGAGTCTATCCACTAATTTTAAAACCCAAATTAGGATAACTTGGATTCGGTTGATAGGTATAACCAGGTTGTGGATGTGACATTCCATAAAATGGTAAACCAGCTTGTGAATAAATGATTCCGGATATAGGTTGAACTGGTTGATACGAGTGTACAAACATTTGTGGTTGGATAGGCAGAGTGGGATGCCATTGAAAAACATTCATTTCTACATTAGTTTGACCAAAAAGTGACGGAGTACTGTCATATTGGGTGACCAAAGGTTGCCCCCCAGCATGAGGAGGATAATAAGACGAAAAATATTACTCTCTAAATGCTGGGAGTCCAGTTGATATAGTACTGGAATAGACCCTGAAGAACTAGATTGATATTGCCCTGATGACATGTATAAAGAATCAAGCCGTTCAATACTCACTATAGGATTACCAGTTAGAATACCGGACAATGACATTAGTAAATTCCATGGTTTTGAAGATGCACCAGAGAGAATTCCAGATAGAGATTTATAACTTGATGGAACCATAGGGCCACCATGAAAATATGACTCTGGTGAAGTGGTAAACATCGACGTGGTAGCGAAAGCAGGTGTTGACGTAATTGGAACAGATGGACCAACTGAAGATGTTGGTTCAGGCATGGTTACTTGACCAAATGTATACCATTTTGAATCGACGAGAGTTTGAATAGGAATAGGATGAACAAAAGCAGATGGTGACGATTGAGGTAAAGACTCATACAGGTAAAGGTCCTCCCCAAAATGGGTTGGAGTTAAAGGTGTCTCGTCTTGTGGGATTTCTTTAATCGCAATTAAACCAGGTGGAAGTATTTCACCGTCAGGCCCAAAGTATATTTCAGGAGGTTGACTGTGTGATATGGGAGACTTAATGGCTACACAAATTTGTGGGATGACCAAGGCAGGAACAACTTCTAGTTGTTTGACTTTTGGATTTAGATGTTCTGGAAAATAAGAGACATGATCTGGATAAAATTATGGTTGAACGACGCCGGGTCTAGGAGGTATGGTCTCACTGATTGGATGGATCGTGACCACGAGTAGCTGTGAGGACTATGTTTCGACAATAATAAATGAATCGAGATGTGTAGAAACAACTTGAGCTAACTCTGGTATATTGGAAGATGATGTTTTACCAGAGGTATAGATAGTACATAATTCGGCAGAGTATGATTTCCTTTGCCGACCAGAAGCAACTTTTGGTGGTAAAGGTGGTTTCAATGCTAATCTACGCGAATGATGGGGGAAGGGATTTTGTTCTTCCATGATTACTAATTTATTTTAACCAAAAAAAAATAAACAAAATAAAATGGTAATGCTAGGCAAAAGGTTTACCAAGAAAATGTGAACTGCAGAATACCTCTTGGAAAACTAAGAAGTACGGGTAGGCAATCTCCCTGAAAGCTGTGTTTGGTGTATCACAATTTACAAGGTAGCCAACTCAGTTCACTATGGATGGATAGCACCTAAAATTTTTCCTCCCAAATATACCCGAAGGTACGTGGAGGCCTAAGTCCATATTAGCGCTATCTGATGTGAAACTGCACAGTGTGAGCACCCCTTTACACTTTTCATACTGTAACACCACCCGATATACCCGAAGGTATGTGGATGAGCTACGATATACTTACATACGTAGAGTGAGGTATCACACTCAGAATGTATCACAGGTAAGTTAACGACAACTGCTATGTTTTACGATGCCGGAACATGTCTCTAGCCTAGACCTTCTAAATTTTATCGTTATGGTTCCAATGCTTTGTTAGGTAAATTGAGATAAATTTTAAGTTGATCTTGTTTATCAATTTTCCTTTCAAAGGTTCACCGCGATGATGTATTGAAAATTCCTAAAATGCAAACTAATAATGATAAGCAATTTTTCACTTTTAGTTTTTCAATCAAAATCCTAGCTACTAGAGGGAAAGAGCAATCAATTTGAGAGAAAACAAATCAAAGAGCACAAACTAAATACAGATTTCCTAATTGTTCCTTTTGCAAATCACAAAATCCACTACATGCAAATGCAGGTTTTTCTTTTCAGTTCCTTTAATGTTATGAATGCAAAAAAGAAACTAAGTGCATCAAATCAATAAAACAAATGGATTTTACTTTCGAGAAATGAATAATAGAACAACAATCTCTCTTTTGAAGGAAAAATGAGGAATTAAACAACAATTTCTCCTATCGGGAAACGAAGAATTTACGACAATTTCCTTTTCAAAAGCAAATGGATCTAATGCGACAATGAAAATACTTTGAAATTAATTCGTTAATGATAAAGAAAAACACTTTAAACAAACATTGAACAAACTATTCTTTCAAAGGGGGAAGAGGTAGATAAGTTCACTGGTCAATATGAGGCTTCAAGCTTTTCAAAACATAGTAGAGAACAAACTGAAAACAAAATGCAATGACGAATTCAATGGAATTTGGATGGTCTCTGGGGTCAACTCAGTCTCTAAAGGGAGACAGTGTGTTGCAAAGCACCCCTAGAAGGGAGACAATGCTATGCAAAGCACTATGTCCTGTCCAACAGTGCGTTGGGCGCAGTGTACAATGAAAAACACAATTGTTTAACACACTTCTAATGCAAATTTGGATTTTAAAAAGCCTTCTCTTTCTGAGTAAAATCTACTGGGTGAATAAAAAGAGAAAATCAGAGGCAAATACACCTAGGATGAAGGGAAAAATCCCCAGTGGAGTCACCAATTTGTTATGCGAAATTATGAATTACAGATAAATCATTCTTCCCTAGACATGTGCTTATCTAGAGCAACAAATTAAAGAATTTGCAACTACTTTTCCTAACTGTAAATAGACACACAGAACATATCAAAGAACTTACTTGGAGTCCAAGTGATTCCTATTCTCTTTCTGTAACTCTCGTTGTAGCTTCAAATCCAAGCCAAATGTCCGAAAATATTACCTGCAAAGATGAACACTAAAGAACAAAAGATAGCAATAATACAGATGTATATTCAAGTTATTTAGTTAAATCAATAAAACATAAACCATATGCATCAAATAAGAATTCATAATATGGAAAACATGAGCTTATATAGATACATATGTGGGAAAATAAGTAGAAATATTTATTAATGTATAGAAGGGGAGGTTACAACACAGTGATTGATTTTAAGTGACCATCCCCAGCAATATCCCAGCCTCATCACAATGCAGATCCCTCTAGTAGCATGGTACACAAATCAACTCCTCAATTCAAATTCCACCAGCATTTCTCTACTCAAATTCTTCCTTTTCAAACACTAAGATCTGCGCTCAATTTATAGAGGAGCTGAAGGTATTTTTACAGTCAATGACTTTCCAATAATAGGCAAGACGTGTTCCCAATCTTGTAGATGTCAAATGGACAGATGGATTCGAATTTTAATACATGTGAACTATTCTAGAAGGCATTGGCCAAGTGGAGATTCCGGAACAATGAGAATTTCGCTCCCAATGTGACCAACACACCTATGAGTGTCAGAAAGTGCTTTGCAGAGTAGCCTTGAATGGGGCTACATGCATATGCAATGCACTTAGTCCCTTTAGAGGCAACTTTGATGAGCTCTCATATGATATAGTATAAACTTCAAATCTTGGCAACCTTTGCAGATGAAAGTCATAAAGGATTTGTCTTGTTATTTGTCTTAGGGCATGTAGCAACTGAAATGATAGAGGATGATAGACCCTATTCATTGGTCCTGGAGATGATTTGCAGTTAACCAGGTCATTGGGAATGATGCCCAAATTGACCTATAACAATCCCTACAGCAAGGATCCTTGCGAATGTGCTTTACAATAATTATGTGTGCAACCCATCTGTATTTTTGTGTGAGGGCACCCTCAAAAATATTATGTGAGAAATGGACTCGGAAAGAAGGAATGACAACTGTTGATGGATGCAGTGAGTGCCAATTTTTTCAGACCAATCTCCTTTGCTCGAGATATTTTGCGGAGTTCGATTTGCATGGATATAAACAACATTGTCCTAAGTTCATCTAGAGTAAAAGCGAGTTATTGTTCTTTTTGCAGCTTTGAGCGCCCAAAAGACAAGTGCCTTTGAGATTTTGTGTTGATATATTACTCCTACATGTTTCCTATAATCTAAAAGAAAAATTTTAATTTTGTGCTTAGGCAGTGCCAATTTTAGGTCAAAGTGATAGTTAGTAATGAAAATGGGTCAAACTCGTGACACAAATCTTCGTTTCTACTCGCAAGTAAAATTATAAGGCAATATGGTGCAGGTTTCAATGGAATCCAACTTCATGTAGGGTGGAAAGGTGTCATATACCTCCAACTTCGATGACAATGGGCGCATCAAACGCCAAGGTATAATTTTAATCAACTTCGTTAAATTAATACTATAATTAATTGCAAATACTATTTGTGACCCATTCTATTGCTCAAGCTTCATTGGGCAGAACAAATTTGCAATTGTATGCCTGAGTTTTCAATCTGAAAGAGCAAGCTTTAATGGTGGATTTTGGCAGAACACCTATCGACAAGTTTCTCTGAGTTCACATTTTGAATATGATATCAATTTCTTAGTAAAAATAAACTTGTTTTTCTACGTTGGTTGGGGATTTAGGAGGATTTTTCAGTATAATATATACCTATGACACAGCTACTAAAATATAGCATTCACAAGCATACTAGGGACAACAAGTGTGCATATTATCATAGCAGTGATTGGATCCGTGGTGCACATATTATCACAACAGTGATTGGATCGAGTGTTGTCATTGGCATGGGAAAAAAATAAACTAGGATGGATTACTGGACATGTAGCCATGCTTTCCTTTTCCTTTGTGACATAATATACATCTTGCCTACTTTCAGACTCCTACTGATCTCTAGGTGCTATTACTAGAAAACGAAATTACACATGTATTCATGCAGTGAGAGCCAATCTAGCTATGTTTCTGACGTGTGAAAAAATGTTTGAAACTTTGGTGCTCAATATGTCAATATGTCTATGTAGAAAGCTAAAAAATTTGATCTGTTGCCATACTTTTTCAAGATAATACTATATTAATTAATGTCCATAAATGTATTATAAGTATAAATAATTATACTAAATATTTTTATATTTACAAATGGTAAATAAATAAGCATTTTGATGATTATTTATTTTTTCTATCATTTTATTTAATTTATATAATCAAATATATTTAAGCTGTAAAGCGTCTTTCTTTGAAAACAACTCCCTTTAATTCCCTCTTGTACCATTGTGGTGCCGTTGATTTTGACGTTAGACGATTGAAATAATATCTACCTTAGGATTGAAAATTATTATTAATCAGTTACAAAAATGAAAAAAGGAAAATTGTCGATATAAATCCTAATTCAATCAGCTGTAACAAAGGTTTGCAAGTTAACTATGAGGGTTACTACGAGAGAAGATATTGTGAACATAATTTTGTCTATCAAAATGGATCTCCCTGCTGCAAAAAAGTTAATACTAACAAAGGGGCATGGACCAAAGAAGAATATGAGCACCTTATCGCTCACATTCAAGCCCATAGCGAAGGTGGCTTGCGTTCGCTTCCCAAAGCCGTAGGTTTCTTGCTCGACCTTTGTTCTAGTTTCGTTCTTTATGACTGTTCGAATCATTTTATATTTATTATCACTCCATAATTTCATCATGGTCTTGTTTGAAAATATAAATAAACACAGGGGGATGTGTTTCCCTCGAAAACACAGAGAATGCAGATAAACGCGGACAATAAAATTACACAAGCAGAGTGAGAGAAACACACAAGAGGAACTGAAAGCTTCTTTTTCATTCAACTCTCTGTAAAACAAAATGAAATTACATTCCTTAATACAAAATTGGCTGGAGCCTGTAAGTGAAATGTGATTCAATGCAGTTAACAACTCAATCGTGCTTCTGCTTGATTCTTCTGTTTCTACACGAAATTGCATACATAACACAAAATGGAAAACTTGAAATATTATGGGATTCAGCTCCAAAACCTCATCGCATCCACACCCCCACCGCAAATCGCAGATCGGAGATTTTAACATTTAAAATTTACGCAATACAGGAAAACCTTAAGAACTTGCGATTGCAATGTGATGTGGCACTTATTGCATCGCAACATAAATCTTTTATCTTCCAGGTGTTGTCCATTAAACTTTGTGATATACGATTGCGAGTGTTGCCCTCCTGATCTTGCCACTTGTGATTGCGATCGCATCACATTGCAAACAAAATAACATAACTTGCAGGCGCTAAACAGGTAAGTCGTAAGATGTGTGAAGTGCGAAGTTACGAGCGGTCACAAAAGGTAAACAGAAAGTTGTGGGATGTGTGATGATGATGTTGCATCGCAACATCGCAAGGTTTCGACACAGGCGTTAAAAGATAAAACTTTGAATTTATGGAGTGTGGGCGGTGCGCAGTTAAATAGTGGTAAGTGCTAAGTGTGAAAGGTAAGGGATATAATGAAATAAAAAGGTTTGTGGCGTGGTTTGAAAATGAGATAAGTTATGTGGGTCCCACTAATATCACATTGGCAGAAATATAACATTCAGCGAAAAGCTTAAGTGGTAAACCAAAATACTTGCGGCTGTGAAGCTGCGGGCAAGAGGTAAGTCAACAGCAGTGGGTAAGGAAATAACGCAGAGTATGGTTGTGGGTACTGTGTTTATGATATTGCGTGAAAATGCCTTGGATTTGAAAACCTGGGCTTTCTCCTTCCCTGCACAAAAAATCAATTGAAGTGTGAGCTAATGCCACTTTATGCATGGCGGTGGTTGGGATTATTTCCAACACTCCACCTTAATTACAACTATCGCCATCAATCATTCCCAAACACTTTCTGAGATAAACAAAGCTCTTCTGTCCCAATGGTTTTGTGAGGATATCTGCAAACTGTTCCTCTGACCTACAATGTTGCAACACAATTTCACCATTGTTAACTAATTCCCTTATAAAATGGTATTTGGCATCAATATGCTTTGTTCTCTTGTGGAAAATAGAATTCTTTGATAATGCAATTGTTGAGATGGTATAGAAAATTGTGGTTCCTTTGTCTTGTTCATGACATAAATCCCTCAACGTCCTTCTCATCCAAACTGTTGGGCAAACTATTATTGTTGCTGCTACATATTCAGCTTCTGCTACTAATAACGAAACTATTGGCTAATTCTTGGAAGCCCATGAAATGGCTCACGATCCCAAATGAAAAACATACCCTCATGTGTTATTTCTGTCATCTACACTTCCAGCCCAATCACTATTAGTGCAACCAATCAGCTTAAAATTATCAGTTTCGGAGTATAGAACACCATACTCCTTTGTTCCATTTACATACCTTAAAATTCTCTTGGATGCTTGCCAATGTGTCTCCTTGGGTGTCTCCATGAATCTGGATATCAAGCTTACTGCCTACATTATATCAAGCCTAGTTGCAGTCAAATACATTAGACTGCCAAACATGCTTTTGTACAATGTTGGATTGACATTCTTGCTGCAATCTTCCTTGCTCAACTTCAACCCCGTGACAATTGGAGTTGATGATGGCTTGTTGTTCTGCATATTGAACCTTTTTAAAACTTCTTCAACATACTTTTCTTGGGAGATAAAAATTTCGTTTTTTGCTTACTTTACTTCTGTGCCCAAAAATATCTTAACAAACCCAAGTCAGTCATTTCAAATTCACTTTTCATGACTTATTTGAAATCAACAATGTGAGAAACATCATTGCCTGTAAAAATAAAATCATCTACATACAAAACAACAATAATAATTTTACTGTCATTTTCTTTGATGTAGAGTGTGGGTTCACCATCACACTTTTTGAACTCATTATCCATCAGATAAGCATCAATCCTATTGTACCATGCTCGTGGTGCTTGCTTCAGCCCATAAAGATATTTCTTCAACTTACACACTTTATATTCTTGGCCTTCTATCTCATAGCTAGGAGGTTGTTCCACATATAACTCCTCTTTCAGCACTCCATTCAAGAATGCTGACTTCACATCCATTTGATAAACATTCCATTTTTGTTGTGCTTATATAGACAACATTGTCTGCACTGTCTCCATCCTTGCAACTGGTGCAAAGGTTTCCTCATAGTCTCTTCCTTGCTGCTGCTTGTATCCTTTGACAACTAGCCTTGCTTTGTGTCTTTCTATCTGGTCTTCAATGTTGCTCTTGGTCTTATAGACCCATTTCACTCCAATAACTTCTTTTCCTTGTGGGAGGTCCACTAACTCCCATTTGTCATTCTTTTCTATTGCTCCAATTTCTTCATTCATTGCTTCAATCCACTTCTCTTCTTTTACTGCATCTTCAAAATGGATTGGGTCATCAACATGAAAAAATAATGCAAATAAAGAATTCAGACCAACATTATTATCAAATTCTTCTTGCTCATAAATTTCACTTAAATTTCTGAATCTTTGACTTCTTTTATTTTCTGTAGATGTGCTTGGATTTGCACTTGAACTCGAGGGAGTTTTTGATCCCTGTGGTGTTCTTGGAGAAGCACTTCCTTGGTTTCTCAATGTTGTTCTATTGCTTGCTTGTGGTGTGCTTTTTTGAGCTTATGTAGGTGGAGTAGGAGCCATTGTTGAGGAATTACTTTCTGCAATCAATTCCTCTTTGTCTTCATGTGAAATACATGTCTTCACATTGACTTCCTTCTCTAAACTTCCATCCCATGCTTCTTCTTCTATTAAATGAAGATCTTTACTGATTATTACTTTCTTGGTTGATGGATTATATAGCTTGTAAGCCTTGGATTTATCACTGTATCCAAGAAATATATATTTCTCTCCCTTGCTATCCAACTTCTTCCTTAACTGATCCAGGACATGTGCATATTCCACACATCCAAACACTCTCATGTGAGTGAAAAAATTCTTTGTTCCACTCCATGCTTCTTATAGAACTCTGTTCATAACACTTTTGGTTGGACATCTATTTAAGATATATGTTGCACAATTGACAGATTCTGCCGAATACTCATTTGACAAATGCTTTTCCTTCAACATACTTCTTACCATGTCCATGATGGTCCTATTATTTCTTTCTACAACACCGTTTTGCTGAGGTGTATACCTTGTGGTAAACTTCTTGTGTATTCCATGCTCCCTGCAAAAATGTAGGAAGTATTTGGAGATATATTCTCCACCTCTGTTAATTCTCAACACTTTTATGTAGTTTCTACGTTGCTTCTCAACAAGAGCTTTGTAGTGGTAAAACTATTCAAACACTTCACTTTTATGTTTTAGGAAATAGACCCATGTCTTCCTTGTATAATCATCTATAAATGTCAACATATAATGACTGCCAGCTAATGATGGTGTTTACATCGGTCCACATAAATCTGAGTGGACAATATCCAAAGGTGCATTTTCCCTTATACTCTTTCTTACTATAAATGATTAATTGTGTTGTTTGCCCAAGGTGAAACCTTCACATAGGTTGTTTGGTTTCTCTATGGGTGGTAATCCCTTTACCATGCCTTTTCTATGCAACAAGTTCAAACATCTAAAATTGAGATGTACAAATCTCAAATTCCATAACCAATTCTCATCTTTCACTTCTTCTTGAAAGACTTCTTGTGTGACAACTACTACAACACCTCCTTTCTTCAAGTCTAATCTGATCTTGAGAGGAAACATTCTATTGCTTGTCATGTGCACTTTTGCAATGAGTTGTCTACTTGGAGGTATATCCATGATTGTGCAAACATCATTTTTAAAAACCACATTGTAGCCATTTTGCATGAGCTTTCCAATTCTTGGAAGGTTAAATTTCAGGCCAGGGATATAATAGACATCTGGCACAAACTTCTTCTCTCCCTTTTTTGTCAGTATGTTTACTCTTCCTTTTCCCATGGCAAATACCTTGCTTTCAGTCCCCGATGTCACTTCAAATTTTACACTTTCATCTAGATTGGAAAACATTGCTATGTTTCTAGTCATATGGTTACTACACCCTTAATCTAAGAACCATACATCTTCTTGTTTTTCTTGTGCTACATTACAAGTTAAAAGCGCGTTCCCATGGTTCTGATTTTATTTTGTGAAATTTACATTAGGTTTACTACCCATGTCATTTTGATTCTTTCTACATTCATTTGCATAATGACCATACATTTTGCAATAATGACATTAGACATGAGATTTATCATACCTCTGTCCTTGTGCTTGATTCTGGCTTGAGCCTTGGCTTGGATTCTGATTGCTGCCCCTTCCACTTGTGCTTGTAGGGCTGCTTCTTCCACCTCTATGTGGGCTTCTTCCTCTTCCTCGGTAGTTTGATCTTCCTTGACCTCTACCTTGACCAAAATACATTTGTGTCTTAAATGCATGCTCCAATGAGGAGTTTTTTGCTCTCACATTGTCTGTGTAAGTTTAACAAATCTCTTTCTGCTTGTGTCAAAGCATTATATGTTGTTGCATCTACTGGTTCTTGGAAACCATTTTCCACCAACTCCCAAATATCTTGTGAGGATAAAATGGCCTTCATTGTAACAACCCAACAATCATAATTCTTCCCATTGAACTATGGTAGTTGGGGATTAGTCAGGCTTGTGCATGTTGTTGCCATCTTGACAGTGTAAAACAAATCCTTCTCACTGCTGGAGAATCCACTTCTCAAACAACCTTTCAGCTTCTTCAGTAAATATCTGCTCGTTCTTTCACTGAGAGCCTAGACCTACTCCGATACCATGTTCTAAAATGTAAATAAACATAGAGGGATGTGTTTCCCCCAACAACATAGAGAATGCATATAAACGTGGAAAATAAAATTACACAGACATAGTGAGAGCAACACAGGAGAGGAATTGAAATTTTATTTTTCATTCAACTCTGTAAAACAAAATGAAATTACATCCTTTAATACAAAATTGGCTAGAGCCTATAAGTTAAATGCAATTAAATGCACAAATGGGTAGTTAACAACCCGATCGTCCTTATGCTAGATTCTTCTATTTCTACATGAAAATGTGTGCAGAACACAAAATGGCGGACCTGAAATATTATGGGTTTTGGCTCTAAAACCTCATCACATCTACGCCTCCATGGAAAATCGCAGATTGGTGATTTTAACATTTAACATTAGCGCGATACGGGAAAACTTTAAGAACTTGCGATTGTGATGTGATGTGGCACTTATCGCATCGCAACATAAATATTTTATCTTGCAGGCATTGTCCATTAAACTATGTGATGTGTGATTGCGGGTGCTACCCTCTTGAGCTTTCCACGTGCGATTGGGATCACATCGCATCGCAAACAAAATAACATAACTTGCATGTGCTAAACAGGTAAGTTGTAAGATGTGCGAAGTGCGAAGTTGCGGGCGGTCGCAAAAGGTAAATGACAATTTTTGTGATGTGCGATGACGATTTCCCATTGCAACATCACAAGGTTTCTGTGCGGGTGCTAAAATGTAAAACTTAAAATTTGTGAAGTGTGGGCGGCAGGTATTTAAACAACGCTATGTGCGAATTGAGAAAGGTAAGGGATATAACGAATTAAAAAGGTTTGTGGCACATTTTGAAAATGCGTAAGGTATGTGGGTCCCGGCGATATCGCATCGGTGGAAATATAACACTGAACAAAAATCTTAAGTGGTAAACCAAAAAACTTGTGGGTACTCTATTTCCGATATTGCGTGAAAATGCCTCGGATTTGAAAACCTGGGCTTTCTCCTTCCCTGCACAGAAAATTCAATTGAAGTGTGGGTTGCTGCACTTTATTAATGGCAGTGGTTGGGAGTATTTCCAACATGTATGTTCATTCTTTTATAACCGTTCAGGTTTTTTTATATCTTAACTCTTCTTGTTTTCAAGGGATTCATAATTTCTCCATGGCACTATGCAAATCATTTAACCGAGCGAACAATATGGTAGCACAAACACTCCATTATTTCTTTGTTTTTTTGTTAGCAAATTCTGATAATACAATGATATTGTAAAGAATTGATAATGTAATGATATTGTAAAGAATTGTTAGTCGGAACTCATTTTGTTTCTTTTCCTTTGTTTATTTTCATTTCCATTTTAGGTAAAACCATAGAACCTGCGTAGATCAAAGAGGTTGGCACTATTGATATGGGACATAACTATTACTAATCTTCTAGACAACATCATTAGAGAGTGCTTGCTCAAATTTCCATATAAATCACAGTTCAAGCTTAAAGCTGTGTGCAAAAAATGGAAATATATAGTGAGTAGTCCAGGGTTTTATAAGGACCTGATGACCTCTGGAAAGAATGACCAGTTGATCTGTATCATTCAATACTTCATACTTCCAATATCGCGCACTAAATATAAGTAGAATAGCTGGATAGTAATAGTATTCGACCCTTCTCAGGCGCACCTGGGCAATGATGCGTCCCATTCCAAACTTCCCTTTTCGAGTTCCATTGTATTGCAAGTGCATTTGTGTTAACGGGAAGCTGGTTCTGATAGGAAGTCATGAACAGAGTTTATATTTTTTATTTTGTATCTGCCAAATGGCGACATGGAGCCGACAGGCCGACACAACAAAATGATGATGTGCTCATAGCAGTAGAGGCTTAGAGTGTGGAAGAAGACAAGTGGGAAATTCTTCCTCCAATGAGCCAAGAAGTTGGCAACTCCCATGGAGTTTCCTGGGAGAAAAATTGTTTGTATCTGCACAATATGGAAATAATGCAGAAATTTATGATCCAAAGACTCGCTTGTGGAAACGAGTGGATGATATGTGGATATTCGTGAATTTTTTCAAGTTGTCCTCATTGCTTGGTTCTGGGCAGATGTATACCTTCAATGGATGACAGTTGATGAAATATAATGCGGAGGAAAACGATTGGGTTGGCGAAAGTTTTATTTCGACAAAAAAATGTGGTTTTGTGTGCGCTATAGAGTGGTGTGGCCATATTTTTTTGAGTAAACGTTATAGCAGTTTTTGTCATCATGTTTTTTCTTTGTTAAAGCTGTCAACTGACGAGTTCATTGAATTGTAAGTACCTGAAAAATTTGAGGGCATAGCTACAACCGCTGCAACCGTGGAGATCTGATATTATTCGTCATATTTGTATTATCTATTCGCCAATCGTATTATCCGTCTAATTTGCATTATCTATTCGCGAAGAATATGTTTTAGATTGTAATTATTCTTTAATAAAGATATATTTGGCTTAAACGCAGTCATCATATAAAATTGAGGGCATTTTTATATTTTTTTGTGGTGTTTTTTTAATGTGTTTTTCATAATGTTTGATATTTATTTTACTCATCATCTTTATATTATAGAAGTTTGTCTTCGCTAATATTAAATTTTTACTTGAAAAAGAATTTGTGTTTTAATATATTTAATCTATTTAAAGTTACATAAATTAGTTTTGAAATTTTAACAAATTTTTATTACATTTCAAACAAAATTGTCCAAAACAGAATAATTAAACAATTTGAAATGTGTTTTTTTAATAAATTTATATTAGTATTAGTTAAAAATATCAAAACATAAGATACATTTGTTTTCCGGAGGTATTCCTCTTATTTTCCTTCATTCCTTTGTTCCTTTACAAGGGTTTGAAAGAGCATTTCCATTTATTTTTATTTCCAGGCAAATCAGTTCCATTTTATACGTCTTCCATGTGGGCCATAGTGCATAATCATACATCACTATGAAAGGAAGAGCCTACGTAGGTTATAAAAGAACCATTTTTTTTATCCAAACAATTCTCCAAACCTATAATTTCTTTTAAATAAAATAATTCATATTTATAAGTTAAATATTCAATTAAATCACATAACATATCACATATGCCCATAGTGCATAATCAGACATCACTATGAAAGGAAGAAAGGAAGGGCCTAAGTAGGTTATAAAAAAACCATTTTTTTTATCCAAACAATTCTTCAAACCTATAATTTCTTTTAAATAAAATAATTCATATTTATAAGTTAAATATTCAATTAAATCACATAACATATCACATAGTTTTTCCTCTATACTACTCCTTACTATGTCACTGCTTTACAGTGTTTCCTTTGCAACATATGGTGCAATTGATAGTGTTAATATCTATATGTATTAGATGAAAATTTATGTGTTTCTTTATTTTTTTCGTAGTCATTTGATTTCTTTAAACACAGTTTATGTATAAGAATTTTGAAGATAGGTTGTGAGGTTCCTATTGGTATAAGCAGCATCAAACAACACTTATTTTTATAATATGTAAAAATATTATTTATGATTATCTATATAATAAATTATCGTTATGGTTGTGGGGATTTTCCATTCCTTATTGGATTTAATTTTGTTAGTGTCCACCTTAACACCCTCATGAGATACAGTATGACCCAAATATTCCACCTCTTATACTCCAAAGAAAAATTTGGAGGTTTTTGCATATAATTGTTTCTCCTCCAATAGTTTGAGCACCCTATCAACATGTTGAACTTTATCCTTCCAATACTTGTTGTAGATTAGTATATCATCAAAAAATACTAACACAAATTTTCTAAGGAAGGGTTTGAAAACAGAATTCATCAAACCTTGAAATGTGGAAGGCGCATTTGTAAGGCCAAAAGGCATGACCAAAAATTCATAATGAACTTCATGAGTTTTAAATGTTGTTTTCAGAATGTCTTCAATCTTCATTCTAATTTAATGGTATCTTGAATGAATATCTAGCTTGGTGAAGTAAATTGCTCCATGTAATCCATGCAACAATTTATCAATGACAGGAAAGGGAATTTCTTTAATTGTGAGCTTGTTAATCTCCCTATAATACAGACACATATGCCATGATCTATCCTTCTTATGCACCAATATTATTGGAGCAGAGAAATAACTTTGTCTAGGTTGAATTATATCGCCCACTAGCATTTCTGCAACCATATGTTCAATTTCATTCTTTTGGGCATAGGGATATTTGTAAGGCCTGATGTTTGGAGGAACGCTTCTGTGAATCAAGTGAATAGAATGATCATGATCACAAATAGGTGGGAGGCCTTTGGGAGTCTCAAATACCTTTGAATGATTTTCCAGGATTCTTTGGAGATCTGGAGAAATGGATGATTTTGATATTTGAACATTTAGTAAGAAAATTTTTTCAATTATGCCTCATTGTTATTTCTTCAAAATATTTGTCATACAATTAGATTTTATTATCCTCCTTGGTTTCCCTACTATTCACCATAATTCAATTTCCTTTCCTTCCTAAGAAAATTTCAAGAAAAGTTCTTGAAAATTAAAAGTTATTGTCCCCAAAGATTGTAACTATTGGACTCCTAATACAACATCAACATCGCCCATTGGAATGGAAAGCATTGGACTATTTAATACATATTTCCCCATGATGAGATTGATATTATGATATTTTCCTGAGAAAATTTTATTTCCTCCATTATCACTTGAATCTCTCATGCTAGATATCGAAATCAATTCACATCCTTGGCTATCTTACAATGAATAAAATTATGGGTACTACCATAATCGATTAGCATTAATACTTTTTTTTTCTTGATATATCCTTCTATCTTGAGATTTTGAGGAGTGGCAATTTCTGCCAATGCATTACAAGATATGGTCTTATTTAATTCTTCTTTCACCAGGGTTGGTTCCTGATGTAGATCCTCTTCTTTTGTTGTTTATTGTTGCTTCTCTTCCTCCTCTTCACAATATATGTAAAATAATTTCTTATTAGTGCACCTATGACCCTTATTATATTTTCTATCAAAACTGTAACAAATCCCTTTTGCTCTTTTTTCCTCCAATTTTTGTGGTGTAAACCATGTAGGTTGTGGGAGGCTAGGAGAAACAACACTTCCATCTTTATAGTTGTGAGTGATAGATTTAATTGATGCCATAATTTTTCTTTCAACATTTCTTTCCACCATGAAATCCTTCTCCAATGAATCTAGTTCCCAAAGGCGAACCTCATGTTTGATTGTATCCTTTCAATTCCCTTTGAAGACAACAATCCTATGCTCCTCTAGAATATCATTTACCTTAATATTAAATCTTTGGAAGTCCTCAATGTTCTTCGCCATTGAACCCTTTTGTTTGAGATTACTCAATTGGCTAAGGAAGGTATTTCTCTTTGTATCCTCATAATGTGCTACAAATTATTCCACAAAAATTGTCCAAATGATAATTGACTTACAATAACAAAGCCATTGATACCACACAAACTGATTTTTTTCTAAATATCAATATGTAATGCGTAAATTTTGTGTGTGTGGAACATCATGTAGATCGAAGAATTTCTCCATATGTAGTATCCATGTGATCAAATCCTTGCCATCAAACTTCCTCATGTCGATATTTTGAATGTGGTGGGTTTTAAACCCAAATGGAGTATCTAAAATAATAATTAATGTTCCTTTTTTCCTCATCATGATTTTCAGGATACCTTGTCACCATTGGGAAGTCTTTCTTGTAGCAAATTTGTCAACCCTTCCAATTTGGCATTCATTGTGTCCATGTCTACTTTAAAAACTCCCACATTTGCCTTTAAACTCTCCTTCAAGCCTTCCATGTTTCCTTTTATTTTTTCTTCTAAACAATCCATATTAGCTTCTAGTTCATTTTTGGTTACCCTTTGTGAGATGGAAATTTTTTGTACTTAGTATTGTAATATTGATATATCATGTTGCATTTATTCCTCTTCTTCATGCATCATAGTAGAGATTTTTGGTTTCTTACTGGGTGTGTAGATTTTATTGATTTGAGGAATTTTGGAATCAAGAAATGATATATGTGCTTCACTATGCCCTTTGAATCACTTGAAACTGATTTTTCAAATAAACGATGCAAAATTTTAAAAACAATTACACACTTTTTTCTTGCTTTTTAGGAGCTCTATATTGAAACTATTGTATCTTTTAATTTTACATCTTAAAGGTCTCAAATTTCATCCTGTATTATCCATTTTCATCTTCTTTCCAATGCCATAATTCAAACCAATATCAGATTCTTCAAGGAAAAGTTATGCCCAGTCTCCAACGATGGCATGAGTATAGACTAGTTCAGTAGAGAAAACTTGTACAAAATGCCACGTGTCACTGTTTCAACCTTCAACCCTGAAAATGATATACAAAAAACTACAGTCCATGAAATTTCATAATATTTGTATGAAATTCAAAGCCGATGCTTAGAGATAAAGTTATGACGATTTTCCCTAGATCACCTATTTGAGATTAAATTCTGGAGCCTGCAAAACCCTAACTTCTTCGGACCATAACTCAGAAAATGTAGTGAACCAAGATCTGAAATTTTTACATGAAGTTCACCCAGATTTCAGCTCCATGGATTCAAAATTTTAGATTTTGAATCCTCGTAGAAAAAATGTTATAGTGAAAATTACAAGATGTCTTGTTTGAAGTAGTGGAACCCTAGAATCCAAATCTCTGATGCCAAATGTTATGCAACCAGATCATAAAATAGAAGAAACGATGGATCAAAAACTTCAAAATTAGCCTCTTCGAGGGGGAAACCTATTTTAAATCACTTAAATGAACAATTCTTGGATGATAAAAATTACAAGGCCTCCTTCTATATATAGGGACCTAAGGGGGCACAATATAATCAAAGCCTACATAACAATATTAATGTAAGGGGAAAACAATAACAATAGTGGGATTCTATTGGGCACAAAAATAAAAATATTGGGGGTACATTAAAAATAATCATAAGGGGGCTAAACTAACAATAACAATAAGGGGTCTACACAAGTATTATAGGGACCTAACAGACCCAAAATATGGTTACAAATCTTTGAGATTTGAAAATGACAGGAATAATTGCTGAACAAACCCTTTTAAATCCATTTCCTGAGCAGGAAAACCAATTAATCAATTGATATTGTTGACAGGAAGATAATGTGACGGGAATATAACATGGCAGGCGACATGGATGGATGAGGTGGCAGAGAGAGGAGTTGTGCAGGCTCACTTGACAGGTGCTGAAGATCACGTGCAGAAATTGAAGGCAGTTTGAAAAAAAAATCATTTATCTCTTTGTTTCCCTCCCCTATAGTAGTTTATAATGAATTGGTTAGGGGTGGCGCAATGAATCCTGACCACTGATCTCTCGATCAGTGGGATTGAGATCCTACTTTGTGCTTCCCCCCATCTTTTTTTACATTTGTGTTGTTTTATGAGGCACAATTACATTTGATGTGTCTACTGGAAAAAGTCTACATGATCTGTCGTTGAAAGTGCATGGTGGTTAATCCTTGGATTTAATTATCGCAAATCCACTTTCTTTTGATTATTCACCGAGCCCTTAAAGGTTAGAACATACAATAATAACAATACATTTGATTCTACCCTTTACATGAAACTTCATCCTCTTGTTATTTTCTTTTTATTTTTTTAAGTTTCTGGAAAACAAATCCATAGGTACAAAAAAATGAAAAGGAAGGGTAAAAATGGTTTTTGATAGTAATTTTTTCTATGAAAATGAAAAATGAGTTGTATCAATTATTTTTTCTTATGTACATGTTAACAGGTATTTTAGTGCATTGATAAGGATAATGAAATGGGAAATTTCACTCTCCCATATTGTTATTACATTTGATATAATATTTTAATTGTATTTTTTCTTATGCACATGTTAACAGGTATTTTAGTGCATTGATAAGGATAATGAAATGGGAAATTTCACTCTCCCACATTGTTATTAAATTTGATATAATATTTTAATCGTATTGACCTACTTTTATGGTCATTTGTTGAACATCAATAAAATTATCTTTTCTCATCTAGACTACAAATAGGATGTAAACTAGTGTTTCATTAAACATGATTTTTCTCAACTTTCTAGAATAGGACTTATTAGAATTTAATTCCTAGACCAAACAGGCTTTAATGGCATTGAGGATTCCACCTAATGAAGAAAAATATTGCTTCAAAAACTAAAATGAAGTTAAATGTTGATAACCAATAATAAAGGAAACATTATGTTGTTCCATGATTCACCACTCTAATATAAATAAATTGAAGTCACTTTATTTAATACATTTTATGAAGGGTTTTCAAAAAATTCATTGTATTTGAGATAGAAGTAATGGAGGTAAAACTTAATCTATGCAAATTATACAAAATAATGGAAGTTTTATGTGACTCGTTGAATAGAAATGTCCACAAATTCAATAACTATGTCTAATTGAATGCCACACAAGGCTATATGTTTCACTTTTGGAAGATCCTAACAATATTTTTGGGTTTATGGGTCACATATCTAAAATATTTACACACACAAATATAAAAAAATTTATACTATGGGTTCTATAGTAAAATAGGGTTCATTCTCTCATTATTTTTATTTTCGACAAATGAAAATGAAAATTTATAGGTATAGACTCACTAGTTTAGGTGACATTCATCACTATTTTAGTGATATCCTACTCTTCGTCATTTTCAGCAATCTTTATCTCCTTTTTTGTTTAGTCTTTAAGTGGGATATATATCTCCTAACTCCCTCTATTTCTATATGTGAAATATTCATTTTGTTGCAAGGCTTGTGAGGTATGTGAAATGTTGGAGGAAGGGGCTATTTGTTGTTAATATAAGTCAATGTGTAGGAGTATTTTGGTTTATATGTGTGTGTGTGTGTGTGTTTGTGTGCGTAGACACACACACACACACATGCATATAATTTTTAATGATGATGATGATGAAGGGCTTGACATTGATAGTTAAAATGATTTCACTAAGGATGATAGTCAAATATGAACTCAAGAAGTACAACATTTAAACAAAACACAAGACAAATACCAAACGTAACTTCAAGGTGGAGGAAAGAATATACTTATAATAAGATTATCCAAGGGTATCCTTGCCTAAGGAATACTTTATCAGAATAATCTTGGGAATTTTCCCCTAAAGGAACCACTACATATTGTATGATAATCCCCACAGAATGAAACTTTGGATTAACAATTTCTTAAAAGTCAAATAAAAATATTTAGTATACTAAGAAAGGGCATCATCTCTAGAAACTTAATTTGAGACCAAAATCCTAAGGCTCGGGCCTTATATGCTTCTTCAAGTCACATAGGTCCTAAACTTGGCTTCAAACCATGAGACACTCCCTGATCCACATGGGACTAGAGAAGGTTTTATTCACCCATTACATTCCTTAGGGATGAAATTTGATGTCTTGGGCATTAGTCAACTAGCTACTTCTAGGGGACATGGTCATTTATGGGTCATAAACCCATAGGAATATGTGTAAAGTGAAGTCACATTTTTCATAATGAAACTTTATCCACATAGAGTAATACTAAATATGAAGATGCATGGGATCAAATCATAAACATAATATACCATTTAGTGGGAACTTATCTACTCTTATCTAACTACATCATAGAAGCTTATGAGGTTCTAGTGATGTTGAAATACTTAAAAAAAATATTGTTTTAATTTCAATGGTTAGATCATTGTTTTGATTGTAGCATGTGTCCCATAAACCTATGACCTAGGTTTATATTTGACATGGGGAAGGGAATCTAAAAGTTGAATAGTAATATTCTCATCATTAGAACATTTACAAATAGATAAATAAACCTGTAATATATTAAAACAAATTTCGAAAAAAGATCATATATATTTCCTTCCAATAAAGGGGTATCAAAATTAACTTGTACCTTGAAGAATATTGTTCATTTAAAATAATTTTTTGTTGAAGGTGCCTTCATTACTGTTGGGAGTCATCTAAGGATTTTGGTTAAATGGTTCATCTCATTTTTCCCTTGTTTCTCAAGGGATTTAGATGAAATATCTTGATAGGATCTCCCACTTCATTCTCTTCCTTTACTTCTTTTATCGAGAGAGGATGCTTGGATTCTTAAAAGTTTAAGGAGATGAGAAAAATTTAGACATGAAGAAATAAGTTCATGTCAAATAAATTTTTTGGACACAATGAGATCATTTTATAGGAAGTGGTTAATCCCATTTATTTGTAAATTAGATATTTTCATTACCTATTATCTTGTAATTGTATAAATTATATAGAATATTTATACCACTGGATTCAATCTAATCTTGTGATGTACTAAAACAAGATACTGAATCCTTCTACAATATTTGTGGAATATAAAACACGATTGCTCAATCACATGCAAGTAAGAGAAATAAGTAAATCAATCACACAACACAATATGTTCTTGGGAAAAGCAACTGCTTAAAACACCACTATCATATATTGTACAAATTCAATGAATCATGAAACAATACAATTCTTTCTCACACCGAGAAAATCCTATAGTATCATGATTGTCTCACTCTGATCCTGCTCAAAACTGACTTTCAATGCTGAGGGAAAATTGACAAACACTTAGCCAATTCTTAGCCTCTACTAAGCCGAGCCTTTCTCACGCAATTCCTAAATAATCAGGCCCTTATTAAATAGGAAAATAAGCCCTCCTTGATTGCACAATCCATCATGGCCTTCCTGTGGCTTTATAATTTCACCCGGGAAATTTTCTAATAATACAACTGGTAGTTATGTTCCCTTTAACCTCTGTATCAACTGGGTCTTCATAAAAACTGACATGCATGCAACTATTAATAGTGAATCATCAGTTATCTGATTGATCACTACTTGTGAATTAAATCAAATTTAATTCACTAGACCTCTCACTAATTCTTCATTCAGATAGAACTAGTTAAATTGATTTTAACTCAATTAATTTGAGTTAACTGATTACACTCACACCACACTAGTGCTACAATTGCAACTGGACCCCCAAAATATTAGAATCACTCTACATGCCTCATATTAGACCCTCAACTCAAAATTCTTGACCTAACTTAGTCTTCATGACCTAGTTAACAGATACAAGGTGTTATGAGATGAAATTACAATTTATTGTCCAATTTATTTAAGGGAAAAATAAATTAGACACCCACATTTGATAGTAATGTGTAACCGAATTCCTCACCAATGTGCGACTGGAATCTCACACCAGTGTGTGTGCATTTTTTTCCTTCCGGTTGCCAATTTCATTGTTTCTTGTTGCAAATTTCAACACTCCCTCTCAACAAGAAAGGAATTCAATCTATCCCAATCTGATACCTTTGGAATGTTTTGCATGCAACACTTCTCCAGTTTTGTTTGCACCTGCAAATCCTGAAACTGAATAGCCTTCGAACAACTAAATCAGTATAATTCATATGTCATCAAATTCTTCTAACTGCTAGGTCCTACTGCACCTGTCTACTGGACTCTTTGCGTTGATGCTGAAATCTGCATTCGTGCCCTCTGCACTGCTTCCAACTCTAATATGGGCTCCAGTATCTAACATATGTCACTCTGATTTTTGTCTTCCTGACATTTGACTACATCAATTTAACTGATCCTTCCTGCTACTATTGTACTATGGGCTCCTCATAGCCAGGTTCGATCCATGAGACACACCATCTCAGTGGACCCTGCCCAAATTTCTTCTTGGGATTATATCTTCACATCATCCAACCTCACACCTAGAGGTATAATTACATGTACTCCATTTGTCTCGAAATTTCCCCCTCCAGGAGGTCTCTGCATGAGTAGACTCTTCCACTCAGTCTCCTCTCTTCTTCTCCAAATGTGGCTGCTCCAAAACCTTCTGAGACTGGTTATGAGGCTGCATATTGAGAGATAATTTCTCCCTCACAAAGAGCAAGTCATTAACCACTACTTTGCTTCTCAAAGATTTTCATGCATCCTCGAACTTAAGAGCATACAGGTTCTTGACTCTTACATTGATCTGTTTCACATGTCCCGTGGCTACGTGTTTAATGAAAACCTTTCCTTTTCTAAACATCGCATCATAACCATGGTCTTCCAATACTTCTATGGAGACAAGATTTTTCCTTAGGCCTGGAACATAAAAAATATCTACTAGTCTGAGAGGGGAGCCAGACTCCGTTTGAAAGGTAACTACCTATGTCGCTCGCGCTATACCTCCCGTCATTTCCAAACTCTATGTTCTACTGGAGGTCCTTCTCCTCCAAGTCATTGAAGAGATCTCTATTCCTCTTCATATGGAACAAGGCACCACTGTCTATATACCACATGCATCCCATTGCAATTTTGGCCATCCATGAAATGATATTAAAATCAAGCTCGAGCTGTAAATCCAACGCTTCACCCACTACATATGTAGGCTCCATCTTTCTTGCATTCTTTTGTGGACAATTCGAGGCATAGTGCGCATGCTCGTGACAGTGAAAACACTTGATCTTGGACAAGTGTCTCTTTCCCACTTCACCTTGGGACTTATTTCCCTTGGCTTTCTTTCCTTTTCTGACTAATGCACAAACTTCTTCTTTATTTGTGTTAGAGGTCTCGTCTCTGGTGCTCCACCTTATCTCTTCTATTACCAAGTAGGGCCACAAACACTCCCATTATAGTAAATTCTCCCTCCAATTCACAAAGTCCTGGTAACTGTGCTAGCTCTTGAGAAGGCCTAGAAGTGCTAGGCTGACCAAATCATCCTAGGCTACTGTCACATCAACACTTCCATTCTCATCTTGACATTGAGTGAAATTCTCCAAGTATGTTGGTATCGTCTCGCCCTTCTCCATCTTGATCTTTATGAGCTTGTCCTTCAGCGCCAACTTCCTGTGGTCACTGCTATTTTGAAATAGATCTGTCAAGGCCTTCCACATAGCATATGAAGTTTCCTTCCCAATGAGACTTGAGACAATATGATCTTGAACTCCCTCTAACAATATCCTTCTAGCCTTTTCTACCTTCTTCTACCACGCATCAAGAAGATGGGAATTTGTTGCTGCGGGCTTGGGAATATTAGTATCTATGAATTCCTTCAACCCGTTGTCCTCCAAAATGTAGGAATTTATAGGGTAAGTTCCTTAGATCAGAAAACAAAGGTCACTGCTCACAAACAGATCAAAAATCAGTACACCAACATATCACGTGGTAAAAACCCTCGAAGAGGAAAACAGTCCAAGGCCTGAGCCAACGTGGCTACTTCAGGAAATTTATTAATATAAAAAGAAAAGTTACATATGTTTCTCTCATAAATGGTTATCGGAAAAATGACCCTCCATGCTCTTTAAATAGAGACTTTCATCCATTAGGTGGTCACTTTATCAAGTAACAATGTTAACACCGAGTGGAGTGAGACTGAATCGCTGACTGCTACAAATCGTTATAATCACACACCAAGAAGCTATAAATGTGTAATAGTGGAAGAACAAACTCCTTTCAATCTCCCATACTTGCACTGAAGAGGCATTTCAACTGCTTCTACGTGCTTCAATACCTCCTAACATCCCCCCTTAAGAACAACTTGGAATAGGATTGAAGGATTTACAAAGGTGACACAAAAGGAGCCTATTTCCTATGTGTCGAAATATCCTAACATCCCCCCTTAAGAACAACTTGGGATAGGATTGCAGGATTTACAAAGGTGACACAATAGGAGAAGGAAGGAGGCATTAGAGCCTATCCCCCCTTAATTATAACTTTCCTTAACTCCAAGCATGGATCAAAGTTTGGTAAACTTCGCTTCTATGAGAGACTTTGTAAATATATCGGCTACTTGATCATTGGTTGGAAAATACTGCACTTCAAGAACACGATCATGAATGAGATTTATAATGAAGTGTATGTGGAGCTCAATGTGTTTCATACGCTGATTATCACA
The DNA here is from genome assembly GCA_034641835.2 of Pinus albicaulis. Taxonomy (NCBI): domain Eukaryota; kingdom Viridiplantae; phylum Streptophyta; class Pinopsida; order Pinales; family Pinaceae; genus Pinus; species Pinus albicaulis. Next base: position 680,631,975 of record CM076584.1, on the reverse strand, counting down.
CCAAAGTGTAGTTGGATGTTGTTGATGAAGACCAAATTCAGATAGGATTTGATGAAGCCACATGGCTTCCTTGATGGCTTCAACTGCACCACGATACTCTTCTTCTGCTGAAGAAAGAGAGATGGCACTTTGTTTCTTATAAGACCATATATTAAGTCCTGAACCAAGAGTGAATACATATCCTGTAGTAGAATTTCGATCATCAGAGTCACCAGCCCAATCTAAATCAGTGAAACCAATCAACAATGGAGAGGCTCCTGTACTGTAATGAATCATGAACTGAATTGTACCTCGAATATATTGAAGTATTTTTTTAGCTTCTTTCCAGTGACTTTCATGAGGTTGGCGCATAAAACGAGCAACAAGACCAATGGCAAAGGAAATTTCAGGACATGTATGGGTTAGATACGGAAGTTTACCAACAAGTTGATGGTATAAGGTAGCATGAAATTCAGGGGTAGTAAAAGTGACTAAAATCTTGACTCCATACTGAAAGGGAGAAGGGGCTGGCTTACAATCTTCCATGTGAAAGTGGCGTAGAATATCATAGGCATACTTGGACTGAGAAAGGGTAATACCTTCATCGGATTGCAAGACTTGAAGACCAAGGAAATAATGCAAGTGTCCTAAGTTTGTCATTTAAAACTTCTTTTTGAGGCTAGACTTCACATGGTTTATATGGTTGGGATCACTACCAGAAAGGATAATATCATCAACATAAAGAACAAGGATGGTGAAGGACTTACCCACTTTCTTGGTGTAGACAGTGTTGTCAGAATGACACCTAGAAAAGCCATTATCTAATAGAAATCTATCCATTTTGGTATACCAAGCCTGAGGAGCTTGTTTGAGACCATAGGGAGACTTCCTAAGGCGACAAACAAGGCTAGAGTAATTTTGGATAAATCCAGGGGGTTGTTCCATGTAGATTTCTTCATGCAAATATCCATGTAAGAAGGTGGATTTAACATCCATCTAATGGACTTCCCATTTAAGGAGGCAGCAAGGGAAAGAACAAGGTAGATAGAATTCATTTTGGCAACAAGGGAGAAGGTTTCAGTATAATCAATTCCTTCAACTTGTGAAAATCCTTTAGGAACAAGATGAGCTTTATGCCTATCCACTTTTCCATCGGGGCCAAACTTTTTTTTGTAAACCCATCTCCATTTAACAAGTTTTCTTCCTTTTGGAAGAGGAACAAAATACCAAGTATCGTTTGCCAATAAGGAATGATAATCTTTATTCATAGCTTCATCCTAATCTCGATGACCGGAAGCTTCTTAAAAGGTGTTGGGATCAGGATTTTCTGGAACTTTAGCCAATAAGAAAGATGCTCTTTCGAACTGAGAACGTGTACGTCGTCGATCGACAGGGTCACCTACAAGAGAACCTGATGCATCCCAAGTAGAGCAAACCCATCTTGGAAGCTGTGGAGCTAAAGGAATTTCTTTAAGAGGTGGAGGAGGATTTTCGTCCTCGTTGTCATCATTTGAACTAGAAGGAATGCTATCTAAAATAGAAGAGATAGAGATAGGTGGAACATATGCCAAATCAAGCTCGCTGGCTAAAGGTGGCACACCTGTCGAAATAGGCTCGTAGGCTGATATATTTTCATCAAATTTTACATCTCTTCTAAGGATTATATTTTTGGATTTTGGTTGAATAAGTCTATATCCTTTGACATCTTCATAATATCCAACAAAAATGCATTTTTCACTCTTAATTTCTAAGGTTTTATGTTTTGCATTTGGAATATGGGCCCAAGCGTCACTTCCAAAAACACGAAAGTGACTTACATTTGGTTTGATGGAGCTCCAGGCTACTTCTAGAGTTACATTCCTTAAAACCTTAGTAGAAGTGCGATTTACTATGTAATTTGCACAGTTAATTGCTTCTGGCCAAAAATTGAGACTAAGTCCTTTAGATTGAAGTATACAATTAGCCATTTATTTTAAGGTGTGATTCTTCCTTTCAGCTACACCATTTTGTTGTGGAGTATATGGAACAGTATGTTGCAATTGAATGTCATGCTCAGTGCAAAAGTTGATAAATTTGTTGTTAACATATTCTCCTCCATTGTCTGATCTTAACTTAAGAATTTGATGTCCAGATTGTTTCTCAACAAAGGCCTTAAAGGCCAAGAACATGTTAAAAACTTCACTCTTGAGTTTTAAGAAGCATACCCAAGTGCGTCTGGAAAAATCATCAGTGAAATTTAAGAAGTACTTGCAACTAGAGAAAGAAACAACAATGGACCACATAAATCACTGTGCACAAGCTGCAAAGGGGCTGATGCATGCCAAGAGGCACATTTGACAAAACTATCCTGATTATGTTTTCTGAGTACACATCTGGAGCAAACACCATCTCGGCAAGATACCATAGGAAGACATGTCACCATATTTTCTTTGCATTGATTTTGAAGAGAGCGATAGTTTAAGTGACCAAATTGCTCATGCCAAATTTTGCTCACTTCATCATTATGAGCAATAAAAATGGAGGGAAGACATGATGACCCAAATTTGTCAAACTTATACAACCTTGTGGAATCATCAACAATGCCAGTAGGTAAAATATTTCTAGGATCTTTGAGGTTCTTGATTACAACATCATGAGGTGAGAATTCAACTATTTTCCCTTCAACTAAATGAGTTATCTGATAAACAGATAGAAGGTTGCATGACAAGGTAGGAACACATAGTACATCATTAAACTGACCATTATCTAGATGAATGGTTCTAGATCCTACAACACTAAGAGATCTATCATCACCAACATAAACATGTTTGTTGTTACAATCATTTAAAGAAGAAAACATGGATTTATTTTTGGCGATGTGGTAAGAAGATCTAAAATCAATGAGCCACTCATGAGAATGAGAAGAAGAAGATACATGTAATGCATAACCAGATGCTTGACAACCACAAGCAGAAAGAGCCATTCCTGAAGATGAAGTTGAAGAGGTCTCCAAATTGATGTGGTGGTTCTTCATTGCTGCTTCCAAGGCTTCCATCTTCTTAAAACATTTGGACTCTACATGGCCACCAGGATTACAAAAGTTGCAATGTCTATTTGTTTTATTCCCTTTGTTTTTATTTGCCTTATCAATTTGGTGAGTTTCTTTTTTCAGTTTGTGGCTGAAATTTATTAGGACCCTTGTTTGGTTTAGGACCATACTTTTTAGGATACTGCTTCTTGGGATTCTTTTGATATGGTTGTTGTTGGGCTGCTAAGGCTTTCTTAGAAGTGTTTTTTGAAGTGACAAGACCAAGGTGTAAGATTTTTTATTGTTCTCTTATTAAAGAATCACAAAAGGCATCAAAAGAGGGGTTCTTCCAGGCTATTCCTTGAGAAATGATGGCTTCTCTAGTGGAATGGAAGGTGGAAAAAAATATAGAGTATTCAGGGCCAAGCTTAGCAAGAATAGAATAGATGAGGCTACCATCTTCCTTTTTGACCTTACAACCTTCTAAAAGAAGTCTAAGGGTCTTGAATTTGGCCAAAAAATCTTCAATAATGGAGAAATCATTGGGGTCCAAAGTAAGAAACTCATATTCAATCTGGTGGGCCCTAATTTGATTTTGAATGCCAAATACAATATTTAGATTTTTTAGGGCTTCATCAGGGGTGTCAATTTCAAGGATATGAAATCAAAGATCTTGAGCAATGGATATTCCTATCAACCCTCGTGCTTGATATTGTTTATTTTCCCATTTAGTGGCTTTATCTTCATTGAAAATTTTAGTTTCTTGTCCTGTGGCTATTCTATAAAGCCCTTTACTTTTAAGTAAATATACCATGTAAGGTAGCCATTGGAAATAATTGGTGCTGTTAAGAATAACCGGGCATGCACTTTCCATTTTTTTTTTTTTAACTGAAGCTGAAAAGAGCCGAAAATAACTGCTCCAATGGAAAGATCTCGAAAAATTAGGCCGATTAAAAAAAAACATCTCGAAAAACAGCTTCTGGATGAAAAAGTTATGCCTTGTTGAAAAAATTGAGTTGTAGATGTCGAAATTTATAGAAACGGTTTGAAATTTGATGATGAAGTTCTACTTTTGAAAAAAAAAATCCCACCCCTTTAACAATTTTTTTTTACAAAAAGAAGCCTGAGAAAGAAACTTGAACCCAAGACCTCTATTCTCATATACTAACTTTACACCAAGTGAGCTAGTAAAAAGATTCTATAATTGTTTGAAAGGAGGAAGGGTTTTTTTTTTCTACTCTTCGGTGTGCGTGTTTTTTCCTGCAAAAAAATAGAAAATCTGTACACAAAAAAAACAAAGTGCAAGCCTTACAGAAAAATGTTATATTTTCGTTTATCATTACCGTCAAATATCCTTTTTTTCATTATTTCTGATTTCTCGAGATCGCACAAAGACGCAGGGAAAGAGCATATGTAGCAAAAAAAAAATCTCTTCTTCCTGTTTCTAATTTGCCGAGATTGCACACAGGGCAGAGAAAAGAGCATACATAGGGAAGAGGGTATAGATCTGGAAAATAAATATAAAATATAAAATTAAATAAACAAAGAGAATCAAAATAAGAAAAACGATTAACAAATATAACTGCAAAGAAGATACTTTATACCTCCAGATCTAAACTGACATAACTTGGGCAACCAAAAACATTTTCGCATGAAACAAAAGGGGTTCTTCACTCTAACACACGCTTTGGACACAAAAAAGCAACTCTCTAAGCCCGAAAAAGTTATAAATATTAGATCTAGAAAATTACAGTCACGTGCAGTCAAACCGGCTTCGGATTTGTATCAACAATAGATGCGGCCCTCAAAATAGCTCTGATACCATGTAGGAATTTACAGGGTAAGTTCCATAGACCAAAAACCAAAGGTCACCCCTCCGAAATAGATCACAAATCATTACACTAGTATATCACGTGGTTAAAACCCTCGAAGAGGGAAACAGCCCACAACATGAGCCAGCGTGGCCACTTCAGGCAATTTATTAACATAAAAATAAAAGTTACATATGTTTCTCTCATAAATGGTTATCGGACAAATGAACCTCCATGCTCTTTAAATAGAGATCATGGACCAATCGGGTGTTAAGCCACGGATCAAGTGTCATTAATATCGAGGAGAGAGTGAACCGTCGAATCACTACAAATCGTCACCATCGGATTATAAGTTACAAATGTACATAGTAAAGAAACACACTTTACCTAACTCTACACTAGAGCAAGTTATACTTAACTATTTCCTATGTGTCAGAATATCCTAACACAAAACTACCTCCATATTTCCCTTCCATGCGATATAATTCGAATTGCGCTCGATTTCATATTCGAGTCTCAAACCATTGAAAGAAATATTGATTTTCTACTGGATCCTTAAGAATAAATATGCAAATTCAAACTTTTTCAATACAAAATCGCTTTCTTCTCTTCTATTGTGATTCCTGGAGCTTTGAAACCGTGTTAGTGTCAGAATATGCATTCCGCCATCAGTGATAAAAATCACTCATTTCATTCTCATTTTAGGTGTCCCACTCTGAAATTTTTATATCATTCCATTAGGTCATGCTCAAAAAATTTCACTGATGGTAGTCCTACTCAATAAAACCTCACTCTCCCTCAGAAACTCACATTTTCTGGCTCACCTCCATGTCTTGTTGAGCATAATAACACTTTTGGAAAGCTCATTTTACCATGTCTTATCTCAGTCAAATTTAATCATGGAAGTCAGCTCATTCAAGGTCCCATTAGGTCATTAGGTTTTATTTTTCAAGGTCCAAAAATGCACCATTTCATCCCAATAAAGTCAACAAAATGTGTGAGAGTGACTCAAAAAACATTTCATTTTCCATCTACAGAAGATTATCAGCATGTAAATATCATATTCTTAAATTTGTAATTTTGATTTTTCATGATTTTCATATCAAAATGTCATTTTGATATGAAAACATAGATGTAATTTATTTTTTAATTTTCTATGTAATTTTATGTTTTATATATGTAATAATTTCAATCCCTAGCTTCCAACTCAAAACACACATGCCAACCTAAAAGAGAGAAGTGAAAAACTCCAACAACATCATCCTGCAAGAGAGAAAAGTAAGATGAAAAGGGTAATCAGAAATGGTTCAGAAAAGTGAAAAAAAAACATTAGAGAAGTGGGTTTTTAAATTTAAATTCAAATTCACTTTTCTATTTATGACTAAGACATCAAAACATATTCATTTGCCTCTTTAAAATATGGAGCCAACACTCCAATAGCCAAAAAAATTGAAATTCTAAGCACAATTGGCAAAGGAGCAGAAGCGAGGGCACAAATATCCTGAAAGGAGGGTGAAAATACGTCCTGGAGGGCGCAAATCAGTTTTGGAGGGTGCAAATGTGTAGACAGGGTGCAAATCAGTTGAACAGGATGCAAATATCATGAAAATAGGACGTAAATACGTTGTTGATGGCGCAAATGACCAACAAGCTTACCAAACCATTTAAAATTATCAGAAATTTCCTTCTAAAGCTTCTCAACTTAGCCATTCACCTCTAGCAATCTAGTAAGAGACATTTTCCATCAAAATCATATTCTCAAAGTTATATGTGTTCAAGTTTGCAATTGAAGTTGAAATTTGGTGTTTTTCATGAATCAAAACCCTAGTTTTCTCCCTTGCACCCATAATTCCCAAAAATCCACTTCTCTTACACTCCATACCATTCCTACAATCTTAAAATTCATTCCCTAAACCTTGTTATCATAAATACCATCCCTAAGTTACTAATTCCTAAAACCCTAAGGCCTAGGTATTATTCTAGACCTAGGCACCTGAATCCCAATTCCCATCACTCTTTCTCCTATTCCCTTCCCTATTCCTCATACCCCTAAACATTACTCCCTATCCCCTATTCACTTCCCAAGAGATCTCCATCATTTTTCCTTTCCCATCCTATTTTCCTTCCCTAATCCCTAGGTTTTTAAACAAAAATACCATGGCAACAGAAGAGGAAAACACAACATTCACTAAAGCAGGGGAAACATAGATAAGGAGGTCAAAGAGAGGAGGAATAATGCTCAGAATTGAGCCTTCTAACACCAAAGAACTCTTAGCTTCCCCATTGACTGTCACTTGCTTTAAACATGTTGGTTGCTATGATTTTTGTGAGAAAGTTAAGAGGGTTAAACACAACCCCATGCTGACTAGACTATTCATATCAAGAATCCATGACAATCAATTTGAATTAGCTGGGGTCACTTTCACCTTATCTACTGCTGTCATTTCATATGCTACAGGAATCCCTAATGTTGGGGAGAAATGGTTCAAGAAAGGCAGATTGAAGAAACAAGATTATGACTTCTTCCTCAAACCAAGACATCAAAATCAAACAAGGAGATTCTTCCCTTTTTCACACCTCTTGGACAGATATGCACCTATGATTATAATGAAATATTTATCATGTGAAGGCAGATTTTCAAGGCTCTTTTCCTATCACATTCGGCCCTTGATGCACTTCACTAGGGTAAGGATACTTAACATACCCTATTATCTTTTCCGGAGTATAGAGAAGCTGTCCTACATTGCTCAGAAGAAGGATTATGAACAACAAATGAAAATCTTATTCCATCATTCCCTCATAAAAATCATAGTCCTCTGCCATCTTGATCAACTGAACATTGCATGGAGCACCTTCATAGCCAATGATATCTTCATTGAGTCATCCATTCAACATGCACAACATGTCGCTTCATCATCTCAGCCCATGATTCACTCATCATCATTAGATCAGTCCTCTTCGCCTCCTTCATCTCCAGTTCATCATGACACTTCATCTCCATCTCATTGTGACCCTTCATCTCCATCTCATCATGATTTTGGGTCACCTAGCAGGATAGATGACATTGAGTCTAAATGGGCTATTTTGGTTGAGGTTGAGCCATTGCCAAATGCCTACCAGAGAGGCTATAGGCATGTGTTTGCCTCAATTGGAGTGAAATGGGCCATGCCTTCAACATCAACACAGTAGGTAGATAAAGGTAAATAAAAGGTCATTGAGCCACTCATTCATGATGAAGGGGACAACCATGAAATCGAGAAATACTTTTAGATCTTAACCTAGAAAAAGATGAAGAAGAAAAAATAACAAATGCAGCAATCAAAGGTAAGGATGCCAATATTATTGAGCTAAAAACTAATATTGATAGGGCTATATATGTGATTCATTTTCTTGAGCAAGAAAATGAGTATTTGAAGACCAAACAAGCCAATGCTAAAATTGAAAAGTTGACCAAGGAAGAGGAGAAGAAGTTGGATATCCTTGCTGAGGCTTCCCTACAAGCTTAAACACATATACCTCAGCCATTCCAACTATTTTGAGGAATTTTTCAACATTTTGTCAAATTCTGGAAAACTTTGGGCTTTTTTAGGCATTTAATTAGTGGAAAATTGGGCATTTGCGCAGTGCCCTTGGCGCTACGCAAATAATTGGCACACTTTTTGAGAAGAAGGAAGGCACCATTGGATGCATAATGACTCATAAATCTTAGAAAACCATGTTTCCAGCTTTAGTTTGCATTTTTTATGGGTGAAAAGCAAAAAAAACCACAAAAAATGACCTTTCTGCCCCTTTTTTCACCTTGGCATTGCGCAAATACCAGTATTGGGAGATTGGATTTTTGAGGGGACAAATGACCTCCATTTTCAGAACTTAAGGCATTTTTGGAAAGAGGACGGGAAAGGCTTTCCAAAAAGCTATCTTAGGCCTCATTTTATCACTGAGAAGGCCTCCAAAACTGGCCTTAAACTAGGATGGTGCAAATGTCCATAAATGGCGCAAATGCACAGTGAATGGCGCAACTATCAAATTTTCTGATTTTTTCAAAAAATATCTCAAGATTTTACTTTTATTCAACAAATCCTCTTTATACTCATGTAATTAATCATGGTAAAATGTAATTATGTCAAGGATTAGTTACCTAGGGTAGATTTATAAGGTTAAAGTCATTAATGAGTCATGATGAATCAGTTCAATGTAATGAGGAGTGAGTCACTTGGACCATCCTACACTTCAGTTTTCAGTTCAGAAATTAGTGGATCTCTTCCTCACCTCATGGATTCGACCCTTGAGGATGAGTGAAGCATGTTTTGATGTCTATTTCAAGCTCTTTTCTTCACACTAGTGAAGGGTTGGAATCGGTTTGATGTTTGCTACTTGATCAAGAAAACTTTGTACTCAGTTTGGCCAAGCTAATAAATAGGAGTTGCAGCTACTGTTATGGGATAATTGTGGTATTGAATTTATATCATTGTTTCTTCTTTAGTATCATATGTTTGAAAGTATTTTATTCATGTTCATTTCATTTCTATGTTATGATCTTTTTCAAGTTAGTTAATTGGAATAAATGTTTGCACATGCTCTTTTTTGGGTAATTGATCATAATTTTTTCATCTTCTTCCATCTGAGAAAAATGCATCTCCTATGCTTTTCTTAGCTTTCTTTCAGCTTCAACACCATTCCATAACAATCCTTTTCAAGCGATAATAATTGTACCTACCTTGCCCCATTGATCCCTGCAACCCTAACTCATTTTCCATGACCTAGCTTTCCTTTACCTAATTCCTTCATCCAATGATTCCCCAACCAAATCAAATTCAAACAACCCCCTGAACTCTATATCTAGTCGAAAAACCCTAATTGCTCCAGCCCTTTTGGCTGTGACCATTTTGGAGAGATCCCTCTTCGGCTTGATAGGGAAAACTATCAAGTCAAAAGTTTGGTCTGCGGTTACCTATGTTGGAATTCCTTCCTCAGCCTTGGGAATCTAGCAGAGTGATAACACCATGTATAAATTATATAAAAGCTCTATACCAATGGATTCAATTCGATCTTATGATGTACTAAAACAAGATAATGAATCCTTCTACAATATTTGTGGCATATAAAACACGATTGCTCAATCACATGCAAGTAAGAGAAAGAAGTAAATCAATCACACATCACAAGATGTTATTGGGGAAAGCAACTTCACAACCCGCTATCATATATTGTACAAAGTCAAGGAATCATGAAATAATACAATGCTTTCTCACACCGAGAAAATCCTACACTCTCCTGACTGTCTAACTATGATCCTGCTCAAAACTAACTTGCAATGCTCAGGAAAATTTGACAAGCACTTAGCCAATTCTCAGCCTCTGCTAAGCCCAACCTTGTTCACGCAATTCCTAAATAATTAGGTCCCTATTAAATAGGAAAATCAGCCTTCCTTGGTTGTGCAATCCATCATGGCCTTCTTGGGAAATTTTCTAATAATACAACTAATAGTTATGTTCCTTTTAACCTCTATCTCAACCGGGTCTTCATCAGAACTGATATGCATGCAACTATTAATAACGAATCATCAGTTATCTAATTGATCACTACTTGTGAATTAAATCTAATTTAATTCACTGGACCTCTCACTAATTATTCATTCAGTTAGAACTAGTTATATACTCATTTTAACTCAATTAATTTAAGTTAATTGATTACACTCACACCACACTAGTGCTACAACTGCAACTGTACCCCCAAAATATTAGAATCACTCTACATGCCTCATCTTAGACCCTCAACTCGAAATTATTGAGCTAACTTAGTCTTCATGACTTAGTTAACTGATACAAATTGTTATGAGATGAAATCACAATTTATTGTCCAATTTATTTAAGGGGAAAATAAATTAGACGCCCACATTTAGCAGTAATGTGTAACTAAATCCCTCACCAATGTGTGACTGGAATCCCACACCATTGTGTGTGCATCTTTTGTCCTTTCTTGTTTCCAATTTCAATTTTTCGTGTTACAAATTTCAACAGTAATTACCATCAGTAAATTTTATCTACTAATCGGATGATCACTTCATACTCATCTCATTTTTTACACATCACTAGAATATATATTACAACACCTCTTTTTTTGGTTTTCTAGGTTATGTGAGTCCTAGGATGAATGGCACGCCTAACTTGTGGCTTGAGCAGTCACGAAATAGGAGAATCTAAGCTATCAAAATCACCCAAGGATTGCACTCGACCTAGGGCACACCAGCCCTTAGCATCACTTGATGTTTTCCCATAGTGTTTTGAACTGGTGACCTTCACATCATAGAGTGCCTTAACAGCTCTACACCCTATGGGCTATATATTACAACTCTTAATGTATTATTGAATTTTATTTGTCTAACACCATCCATTCATGGGAAATACAATTTTGTTTATTCTATTTAATTACAAAATCCATACAACTTTTCTCATCACTCTCATCAAGGTAGTATTCCCAAATTCTTAAAATTCTTTCAACATTGAAATTCCTAAACTCTTAAATCATGCCAACTCTTTGATTTCCCTAATTTCTAAATTCCTTAATTTCTTGAATTCTTGAAAAATGCAATTTCTAAATTCACGAATCACTTGGATAATAATCAATGAGTAATTATGTCTTCATTGATTCTTTTCTATTGTGGAAATTTAACCACTCAACATAAGAATTTATCATTTATTTTTTCCATTGATATTCATAATATCCCCCTTAGTTTAGTTGGGGTTTAGAATAAATCCCAAAAACATGTACTTTTTGAAATTTATTTGAAAATATTATTGAAAGGCTTTTTATGCAACCAATATGTCACCTTTCAGAAGAAAAAAATATATATTTACATGCTATAAAGAAATAAAATCGATATATGTTTTGAGGACCACTAAAAAAATTCTCTCTCTCTATTGTCTTTATACTCAAATTCTTTATATATAAATAATTTTGAATGTACAAAATTTTCTGATGTTTATGTTCTTGACTTTTGAACTATATAAAATACATATTTGTACTTGAATGAATAATAGACATATATACTCATTGGTATCTGTAATCTTGAATTCCTTTATATGTTTCCCTTTTACTTATAGATCTTCTATATTCCATTAAGTCTATCATTGAATCTACATTCCTTTTCAAAGGGTGGCTTTGGCTAATTTGTTGTGCTTCTTGGGGGAAATCTGTCTTCACCAAGGGTTGAATGAAGGAGAATGGTTGCAACCTTTTGTTTTATTTGAAAAGAATAATGGACTCAAAAACTATTCTAGATGTTATGCATTGATTTCGAAAACACGCGGAAATTTTTAATAACAAAATAATACTAACATATGAAACTTTGGTCTAAATGAATGTAAGTCAACTTTTCTCTCTTTTTTGTCTCATACCATGTTAAAGTTTTAAGAATACAAAAAAAATAGGCAATAAAAAGTGAAATTATATAAAATATATGTTTTTCTTACAATGACTTAATTCATACAATGAAGTTGACTCCCTTTTGTTTGTGATCTAGTTAGTTTAACTACCTAATTTCACCTAACTATCAAGCTGTGACTCTACTCTAAATCTTCCATTTTCATTAATACTCAGTATCATTTCCTTGTTTAAATTACATATTAAAGTGCATTTGGTTTGTTTCATCATCTCATCCCAAAAATATTAAAGATAAGAAATATTAGGAAATTATAAAAATAAGGTCTTACATTCCCCAAATCTATATGTAGTGATACTCATATCTTTAATCCTGTGGGAAAATTTAACATTCATTCATACACCTTTTGAGACTATAAAATTATATATTCATATATATTAATGAAGATATTTTCCATTTTACTTCAACCACGTTTTCTGTGAAAAAATTCAATAAGATTAATAAATATAAAAGCAACACAACTACCTTTCAAATGTAAATCTTAAAAAAATAAAATTTTAATAATGTTAATAATTACTTGAATACAAACACTAAAAGCTTTAAAGTGATTTATATGATTTCAATAATACCCATGAAAAATAAAAGTAATATAACTATCTTTGAAATGCAAAATTTCAATAATGTCACTAACACAAAATAGTATAACTACTTTGTATACACTAAAATTTATAAAGTGATTAAAAAATAACGTAGTTTGAGAGTGTAAACTATTGTGATCCATATATATCTTATTCAGAAATCTTTCAGAAAATCACATTATTATTTGAAAAGTCAAAGATTCAATATAAATATTGTAAATATGCAAAGTTCAGTGTCAAAACCATAACCAGAAATTAATGAAGATGAACATTAAGAAAATAAAATATTATTAAACCCACTCAATATAGTTAGAAATAAATATTAAACTAATTAAATTGAATGAAAAATAATAATAAAATTAGTAAAATTAATAAATAAAATAATAAAGCAAGAAATCACAATTAATTTACCAATTTTAATAAAATAATCATAAAACAAAACAATATAATTAGAAACAAATATAAAAATATAAAAATAATTAAAATTGAATGAAAATTAATAAACTAATAAAAATAGTAAAAATAATAAAATATTTAAAATAACACAAATAAGGTTAAAATAAAAATAAAAATAAAAATAAAAAGAGCACATCTAAAAAATCACAATTACATTACTATTCTTAATAAAGTAATAATAGTACAAAAATAACAAAGCAAAAATTAACATTAAAACGAGGGATAAATAAAATAACAACATAGGAAAACCAAAGAAATCCCTGATAAAATAATAATACAAACCAAACAAAAATAAAAACCAAAAACTCGCCCATAAAATAATAATAAATATCATTAGAACTATATATAAAAACCAACGAAAATGCCATAAAAAATCAAAAAAGAAAAATAAGGGAGATAAAAAAAGAGGGACTGAGGAAAAAGAAACAACTAAAAGAAAATGGACGGAATCCATAAAGTGCTAATTTTCCACTTGTCATCCCTATTCAAAGTATTAGATCTTTTCTCAATTTCAACCGCTTCCCTAAATTTTTGGTGATGGAAATGCTCAACCCTAGCAATGACCTTGGACTCCTTGAAACAAATGTGGTGCTTAGTCTTCCCAGCATGCTCAACAAGACAAGAGAACCAAGTCCTACAATCTCTAATATCAACAATGTGCTCTTGAATTCTCTTATTTATATAGTTGTTGGTTTCTCCAATGTAGGGAATCTCAAAGGAACATGGGATCTAATACACATCAAGGTCTTAAAGGCTTTCTTAAATGCTAGCAGAGGTCCTAAACCAAAATAAGATCCTTGTGAATTAATTGGTAGTGTTCAATTGTCATTTATATATAGTAATACTCACAAAATTACCCGGATTTTAAGGAATCATTTGATCTCTACCACCTTTAGACCTTTGAACACCATTCGTAGTTCCCTCGGATCAGTTAAGGAACCATTAGACCCCAAAAGCATGAAAGGTATCTATTTGATCCCATGTTCATATGGGATTCACTACATTGAAGAAACTTGTCACTCTATAAATAAGAGAATTCAAGAGCACAATGTTGATATTAGACATTGTAGGATTGGGTCCTCTACTCTTATTGAGCATGCTAGGAAGACTAAGCACCACATTTGTTTGGAGGAGTCCAAGGTCATTGCTAGGGTTGAGCATTTCCATCACCGCAAATTTAGGGAAGCTGTAGAACTTGAGAAAAGAGATAATACATTAAATAGAGATGATGGATGGAAAATTAGGAGTTGTCAGATTTGGTCACTATTCTCTTAGTTTTGTTCTTTTTCCTCAGTCCTTGGTTTTTATCTCTCTTCTTTTTCATTTTTGCTTTTTTATGGAATTTTAGTTGGTTTTTATGTATAGTTATAATGATATTTATTATTATTTTGTGGGTGAGTTTTTTGGTTTTTATTTTAGTTTGGTTTGTATTATTATCCTTATTATTTTATTAGGGTTTTATTTGGTTTTCATGTGTTGTTTTTTATTTCTCCCTTGTTTTAATGTTAATTTTTGTTTTGTTATTTTTGTATTATTATTACTTTATCAAGAATAGTAATTTAATTGTGATTTTTTATTTTTTACTTTTACCTTATTTGTGTTATTTTTACTATTTTATTAATTTTATTAGTTTATTAGTTTTTCATTTAATTTTAATTATGTTTATATTTTTATATTTGTTTCTAACTATGATATGATGATTAACGTCCATTAATACCAATGCAGCCTATTGGACCTCAAGAAAGGAAAAAGAATCTAAGTTTGATTGTTCAAAAACATGTTTCTATGATTGAAGAGAAGGGAAATAAGCTCTCCAAGATCACTATAGGCTAGCTGGCTTAATAGGTCAAGAAGATTGGAAGTGTGGCAGATGTTAGGGAATTGACAGCAGATGTCAGTAAGAGTTGGTTGGTCTAGTTGCTTAGTATCACAAATATGACATATTCTATCATTCCAAGGTGTCTTGGAATAGACCACCACTGGTCTCACTGGGAAGCTCATGAGAATTAGTTCTAATCCTAGCGATGTCCATTTTTTTCTTAGTGTTGGTTACCACAGAGAGATAAATCTGATTATCAATGGTGGGATTGATCACCTCCTTATAGTATCTTAGATTCCTTTTACCCTCCATCTCCTGATCCTCTTACAACTTGTCCTTAAAATTTGAGGTAATTGTTTCAGGGAATTAACACCCTAGAGGTTGATTGGGATACAACCTCCACAGAGCAGGGGCGTACTACTTAACAGAGACTCACACAATCATGCACGTTCAGAAAAACCAAATAGAGCAGAATGAGAGATTTACCCGTTGGTCCTACGTTTGAAGTAGATCCATGTGGAGTCCAAACTCCCTGCAACCGTCCTTCCTCCTTAACCTGAAATACAAGAAGAAACCAGCACCAAGGACAAGTTGTACAGCATATATCTACTCTTATATGTTAGTGAGATTCATATAAAACATTAAATAAATCATAATGAATGCTTGTATAACAAATATTCTCATACATAAAAGCATACACTAACACGTTTATTTCAGGAACAGCATGATACTTCTGTATTATAAATAGTACGTACAAAAGTAATCGAGTGGAGAGATCACCTGATCCTTCCAAGGCCTTCGCAGATCGTCGTCCGGATCCGTCCAGCCCTTGCCTCGCTAAGACTCCTTCCAAACTGGTGCATACGAGATAACATATAAAGGGATGTGTATCTCAAGGAAACCAGGGTTTCCTACAATGAACTGGGAAAGTGCAGGAGGCACGGGGAATCAGACTTGGATAGGGAATACCAACAGAGTATAATATCAATAATTCTCTCTCTCCCTTAGGCCATACACATGAGGGCTTTTATAGTCCCTCCAAGTAGTTTCAGCAGTTGGAAACAGTTGGCCACGGGCTGGGGTGGTTGAACTACCTGAGTAACCATCAACCCAGCGCGAAATTAGGGATTTTATATATTTTTTAATCATTAAAATGGCATACGCGGAAAAGTCTAGCTGTACTCGCGTATACACGCGGAAAAACACGGGCATAGTCGCGTATGGAGGATTTTCCACTGTTTTTAAGTGAATTTGTCCAAGTCTGTAGGAATGGGTGCCCATAAAGCCATGAAGCAATCATGAATCATGTCAAGGTGAGAAATGATGCTATAATAGATGCCCCCTAATATATGAGGTCAGAAGGGGTACATGATGGCCAAAATGTATTATGCACATAGAAAGAACTTCGCAAGGACAAGAGAGGACTTCACCAGATTTCAGCCTGCCAAAAACCAATGAAAGAAACCAGAGAGTCAACTCATGCTGAGGCGGGCATACCCATGCTCAGTCAAAAATACATCATATGGAAAGTACTGAAATAGATCAACATGTATACAAGTATAACTGAACTGAAAGTACATAGTGAATCATCTGAGCAGGGCCCAGAAATAAGTCTGAATCAATGTCCAAGTATCACATATAGAAAGCTGATCAAAAGATGGTGCAACTGGATGTCTGATCAAATAAGTAACTGAATCTCCAAGTACCGGATCATAAGAGGTGGATCAAACGGTACAATCACGCAACTCGGGGACCAACATATAAGATGCTGCTGTGCTGAACTGCAACATATAAGGGTGGACAGCATCACTGGCAGATACTGAAAAGACTGTCAAAAGTGAACCGAAGCATGCTGATGCAACCCGAGGTCTTCACCGATCACTATGGCACAATTCTACACAATGGGAATAAATGAGCTGAAGTCGACCATGTGAGAAATCGTTGGATTACCAAGGCATTGATGTATCCGATTAACCAGCAGCGAGACAACCCACCGATATATCTAGAATACAACTTGTCCTTTGTGCTGGTTTCTTCTTGTATTTCGGGTTAAGGAGGAAGGACGGTTGCAGGGAGTTTGAACTCCACGTGGATCTACTTCAAACGTAGGACCAACGGGTAAACCTCTCATTCTGCTCTATTTGGTTTTTATGAATGTGCATGATCGTGTGTCTCTGTTAAGTAGTACGCCCCTGCTCTGTGGAGGTTGAATCCCAACCAACCTCTAGGGTGTTAATTCCCAGCTTAGTGGCGACTCCTTGAGGGAAGTGCAGAAGGCACGGGGAATCAGACTTGGATAGGGAATACCAACAAAGTATAATATCAATAATTCTCTCTCTCCCTTAGGCCATACACATGAGGGCTTTTTATAGTCCCTCCAAGTAGTTTCAGCAGTTGGAAACAGTTGGCCACGGGCTGGGGTGGTTGAACTACCTGAGTAACCATCAACCCAGCGTGAAATTAGGAATTTTTATATATATTTTTAATCATTTTAATGGCATACGCGGAAAAGTCTAGCTGTACTCGCGTATACACGCGGAAAAACATGGGCATAGTCGCGTATGGAGGATTTTACACTGTTTTTAAGTGAATTTGTCCAAGTCTGTAGGAATGGGTGCCCATAAAGCCATAAAGCAATCATGAATCATGTCAAGGTGAGAAATGATGCTATAACAGTAATCCTATTTTTGACACTATCTTTGCTTCCCATACTGAGCTCCCTTAATTCCCCAATGGTTGAGCCAAGACTAGGCATCCTTATTTGAATTTCATGTTGTAAAGCTTCTTCTTATACATCAGATATTTGAACATAGTCGTACTTTCAAAGAAAGACAAAACAGTTTAATTATTTTTTTGTTTTACAGTTATTTTATTAAAATTAGTAAATTAATTGTGATTTTTTTAGTTGCGTTCTATTTGTTTAACCTTATTTGTAATGTGATTTTTTTTTTGGGAAATTTAGATAAAATAACATAGTTATCTGTAAAAATGTAAAATCGCAATACTACAAATAACGCAAAATTTAAAATAATTAATAAAAGAACACAATTGGAATCCAACTTGAATGAATAAAAAATAGAGACTTGGGAATTACTCAAGAAACTTGAAGATAATCAACATTTTTGGGATGAGGAAAATAATATTGTGGAAGGCAATCTTTTATCAAGTTTTAGCATAATAACCATGGTTGCATAAGCAGAGATCCTATTCCATTGTTGTTGTAATTGAATGTTGTTACTATATAAATACACCAGGTATTCATGAGGATCCAAGAGACAAAGGCTTCTTATATGTTCAAAACTTACATCATGATTGGTCAAGAGAACCCTGGAATATTTTCAAACTTTAGAGGCCTAATACAAAGCGTAATATTTTCATCCGGGATCCCTATAGGCAGGCCTTTATACATATTTTTGTTTCTACGCATTGGTACACAGCAAGTGTTGTCCTCTATTTCCCAAGAGTGTGATCGTTGTCGCAAGGCGTGTTGGAGAACCTATTAATTAATAAGGTGTTGAAGCTTATCTTTACCCCAGATGCCATGCAACCCAATGTGCAGATTGTTGCTATATGTTGGCATCTTTTTCTCGCGGTATTCAGGATTTTTCCATGCCCTGTTTTCGTAAATATTAACCATCATGCAATTTTTAGTTTTGTTTGTGGAAAATGTTGATGTTATGAATGTTTTTTTTTTTTAAAGAAACACATTAGTAGGTAGGTGGTTAATGATCAATGTTATAACAAGTTTTTGAGATGGGGAAATGCGGAACAGGGATACATACTATGGGGTGTATTTAAGCCATCAAAACAAATTATTAAAAAGTTTAATATATAAAAATAAAAAATAAAATCCCACCAATATGTTAATAATTAAATTAGTAGATAGTAAATTTTATTAATTATGAAATGCACATCTAAATATGATTATCATTTCGTATTAGACTAGTGTGAAGTAAAATTATCATTTGAAATTTATGCAATCATCAATGTAAATCTAAAAATAAATTACTAAATTGAATCTATCATTTGACATTATGCAATGTTCCATCTAATTTCATCATTTGGCAATGGGCATTAATATTATGCAAGGTACATCTAAATTAAATTCATCATTTGACAATTGAAACTACCCAATGCACATCAAAAATTAAATTCATCATATGACAATGACATTTGAAGTCTAAAACAATCATAGAAAACTGAACTAAAAATAAACATAGAAAGCATTGAAATACAAAAATTGTTTTTTTAAATTGCTATTAGCGAAAAAAATTCGGGGGATGTGTCCCTCCTGCATCCCTCTACATCCTCGTCCCCCCACAAGAGAGACACATTTCGTTACCAGAAAAACGCCCCCTAGATTTTCCCCAAGTTTTCCAAAAAAGGGGACATGGGAAAAGTTTCCCTAGGAGTTTCCCCATCTAGGGAGCGTGGGGGAGCGGGGAAGCCCGTCCCCCACCCTGGGAGACACGTCCCTGTGGAACACTGTTAATGATTTTTTTTTTGCTGAAATATTTATTTATATTTTACTAGTTAAATTTTTATTTAATATAAAATTTCTATCTACCAATTTTTTAATGTATAATTTGATTTACAGAATTTTTAGTGGTTGTAAAAACTGATTTGGTGTTAATATAATAGTTAAATTGTTCTTTAGCATTGGAGATGAGAAGGAAAAACATTTAAGAAAGGAATCATGACATGCTAAGTTTCACTATATGGGGAATGGCTCTGTGAGGATTTGCAGTCAGAATGTTGAGTGTAATACAAAGAAGTTTTTGGATATTGTAGATTTTAATGGAAGATAAAAAAACATCTTTGAAATAATTTGTTCTCAAATTGTTGCATTTGATCAAGAAATTATATATATATATATATATATATATATATATATATATATGTATATATATGTATTATTATATATTAATATATCTTATATTTATATATATATATATCTTGGTATATATATATATATATATATATATATATATAGCCCTTCTAGTCTTACATTTCATTACTTGAGATGTTAGAGCTAGTGACATCAAAGTGCAAGTTTATATTTTTTTCTTTTGACCTGTTATATCTTAATTACTGGCAACTTTTATAAGAGAAACGAAAAGTGCAAAGAAGAAGTAGGGAAGTCTCAATTTTCAACTCCAAAAAAATCGAATGATAAATTTATTCAATTTAATTATCAGAACGCTGAAGAAAGAAGCAACATATAAGCCTGGAAAACATTCTAAGAACTGGTAGGATATTGTATACTGCATATTTTTTTGCGATGTAATAAAACTTATCATATCGATGATCATGCCTCAGGTCCAAAATCATATCTATAGCAATCCAAATCCACAAAATGGTCCAGGGATGTAGCATTGTTGAGGGATACTTTTCAAGACAGTGGTGTTGGTATTCTGTAGCTTGAAAGGAAATTATAGGAAAATGTTCTTTTTACTTTGTAAGCATACTCATGGTTGAAGCCTTAGTCCATTTTCTTTAATGATTAAGGTAAGCCTTAGTCCTTTTACTTTGATGATTAAGGTGATCAGATGTGCAATCTGACTCTGAAACATAATTGTCTAGTTGATGTATATTTACATGTGCAAAATTTGAAACAAAATTTGGTGGGGCCAACTTGAGCTCATACTTGAACCAACATGTGTGTCCAAAGCCCTAGGCTGACTTATACATGCCCTAACATTGGTTCATGTAATAATGTACCAAATCTGGGAGAATGTTTAGCATGATGAAGACCCATACATCCACCCTTGAAGGAGGATTGAGAGTTTTATTGGCATGATTGGTAGAGAAGACCCACTATTGAGGATTAACATTCACTTGGGAAATGCACATCCACACTCAAAATGAGACTTAGAGAAAAAAATGGAGGGCTTGCTTGTGTTTCTTACAATAGAATTCACCTTGAAGGGCCTTTGGAGGTTAGATGATGCATGTTGAATCCCATTTTTCAATTTTTGATAGATTAGACCCTGTTTGGGGAGCTATTTAGTGTAGATTATTGTACATTTGGCATGAAAAATCCAATTTTTTTGTATATTTTAAACTAATTAATTGGTGAAGAGATATTTTACCTCTCCCTAAGCTAAACTAGGGAGTTTTCATTTGGAATGTCATTATTTTATTATAAAATCACTTGAACATCCCCTTATAAATAGAAATGAACTTCCTCATCATTTTCTTATGGTTGGTTTGGGGAAGAAATCCCTTAACAAATTCTCAAAATTTTTAAATTTTATTGGATTTTTTTGGTTTTGAATTTGGGGCTATTGATGGAAGGATAATGCGCCTTATTAAGGAGAATATTTATGGATGAATTTTTGTAGTGAGGTGACAATGGTCTATCTTTAAATTTCACTTTGATTGCACTTAATATTTCTGACTTTCTCTCAAAAAGTGTTGAAAACTTGACCCCCAAAATTTTGAAAAAAAAGAAGAAAGATATTACAAATACATAAACATTATATATATAGTGTTACTTTATCAATAACATATTATATTGAAAATTTGAAAGAAAACATTATAAATAAATGAACCAGAATATTTTAGTTACAATAGTGGCATATTACTAGCACACATGGAACACCAAGCTACAGGAAGTTTAGAACAGAAAAATAAGTCAATGAAAAATGAGTTAGAGGAGGGCAGAAATTCGCTTAGAGAATTTTTGAGAAGACATATCAAATATGAGTTACACTAACCAACATGGTACATCAAGCTACATGAGGTTTACCATAGAAAAATAAGCTACTTTGAAGGGAAAAAGTTCACTTTGAAAGTGGACAAGTTCTCTAAGCGAACTTTTACCTCCTATAACCATCTATCCCTATAACTTATTTCTATGTCATAAATCCCGTGTAGCTTGTTTATCTCATGCTAGTGGGTATTCTTTAATATTCCTCCACTACTCAACTTATTTCGCCTTCAATTAGAATTTTCATTACCCAAGGTGGGCCCACCCAATCCAATCCAAAGAAATTGTGAAATGCACCATATGAGTACTGAAAAACACTAACATAACATGGTATTTCATATCACATTTCCAAATTAAGAAACACATTTCCAAACTTGAAGAAAAAAAATATCATGTGTGTTTCCACATTTCCTTGTCTTTTTGGTGATGGTACATACTACATACCATGTACTTGTATTTCCCACAACATAACCAAATTTTCATGTTGGTGCAAACGTACATCAATCTGAATTTATTGAAGCAACATGAGCCAACATCTTCACATTATGAGGATATTCTATTACAACCTTGGTCTAGAAGTTAACCTTTGTAAAAAATAAGATCATAACTTTCAATATGTCCAATAAAAAATTGCGATATGGTCACTCTTATAAAGGTGACATTGGTAGAAGGGGTATCTTCCTATACCTAACTAGGTGTTCATTTGATGTCTCCAGCTTTGGAGATGAGATTGTTTAAGGCTTAAATTGTCCTTCATATACTACAAAGGCGTTACACACCATGTTCATTTCAAACACTTTCATTAATCATGATCAATTCCATCATCAAGAAATTCCATTCACTCAGGAATGTAAATCATATCTCACACATTGGAACCAAAATCCAACTTGTGGTGAATCCGAGAAAAGACTCCAACCACAATAGTATTTTTGTTGATCATGCACACAACCACTTTTCACCTTGGAAATTTCTCCCCCAGGCACAACTATTAAAATTTAAAACCTCTAAGGGAGGACGTAAATAACAACAACACAGAATACAAGAAACATTATAGTGAACCCAACTAGGAGTACTCTGCATTTACACTATGAAAAATCCTAAGGAATGTAAAACTTTGCATGCATGTCATGCAACGTCAAACAAGGCATGCACACCTTGCAAAGTCCAACAAGGTATGTGAAGTGATTTCCATCCCGCAAACAATTCACATATGTTGTACATAGAACAAAATGTTACCTTTCCAGAGCCATATGAGGCTCCTAGAATTAAAGCAACTTGAAGTCCTATCTCTCTACTAGACAAATTAGTTGTGTACATGTTAGGTTCACAATCAAGTATAATGAACTTGGAAGCCATCATATACAATGTTTAGACATTAAAAATCCAGGGATTCAAATTAGTTTCTATCAAAACAACTGAGAGGCCAGCTCTTATGTTCCATTTTAATGATACTTACGCATCCATAATTGGGAGGGTTAGAATGATTTCTAGCAAGTCCAACTCTAACAATTCTAACCAATCAATCCAGAAAGTCATGCTGATGTATATTGTGTTACCATGCTCATGAGTTAAACATGAAATATAGATAGCACCCTAAATCATAAAATTATGCATCTCAATCTAGAAGACAAGCTTAAACAAGTATAAACAACCCATAAATAAATTCATGCTCATGTATAATGTGTTGCAATGTTTATGAGTCAAGCATGCCATACAAGTAACACTCCCAAGTCAATATAAATACATATCTGTAATATGTAAGTGCAAAGTTTCCTAGCATATGCAGGGTAACATCATCTTGTACTCTCATATTTGTCATCAAGAGTAATTTTCCTAACACTTGAGTTACGGCATTAACCTGAAAGTATAGAATATTTATATGTATGTAATATCGGAAGAAACCAAAAACGTGGGAGAATATTTTGAAATATCCAATAACAAATTTACTCCAACCTACACTCAACCCATATAATCACAGGAAGTCTTAAAAACTCCTAATATCCATTTCACAATTAAGAGATTGGAATTACTATTCTCCTTACAATTAACACGTGATATAACAGTTTGTTGTAGCCTCATCCAAATTGACATAAAGCCCATATGTAGGAGCAAAAAAATAAAAATAAAATTCCAAAATCAATTTAGGTCTAATCTAATAACAAATAAATAATAGTGACAAAACCATCATCTTTTCTTACATCTCACATTCTAATAACTTAACGCTTAAATATCCATAACATCTCTAGCTATCTTTGCAAAGTGGCTTCACAATTGTTGAAATACGGACTTGTTAATTATTTAAATTTACCAACATAATAAAATTGGACCCCATATCCAGACATTGTTAGAAAACTAACCTTCAAAAATGTCACATCATATTATTGAGAAAGGATCCCAACATAAAAACATTTACATCATATTCCAGAAGTGCACAATGCTAATCATAATATAATAGGCAGAGTTTTGAAACTGACTCATTTATGATTTAATAAATATGTTGTCGGTGTAATGAAATTTAAACAATTCTAACATCGCATGCTAAAGAGTCTTATCACGAAAGAGAACTATCAACGAGCTTAAAATATCCCTTGATTCTATTCAAGGAGGACAAGAATACAACTTGCATAAAAAAGGAAAATTCTAGGAGGCATTTTGTAATCTCTCACTATAAATATTGAGCCTATAAGACTTAGCTATGTTAATAAGAATTAGGTCAATTAGTACAATTAACATTAGCGTAATTCCAACTTACAATAAAAATAAAATAGAATTACAACTTCAATTTATAAGCTAATAAATTCCTTCATATGCAGCTAATACAATGCATTTTCCATATTACAAAACTAAGATTATAGTAATCAATGTTCATAACTTCCTTGAAAGGGTGACACACATGTTCCAACCTCATAGAGCAAAAGAACCGAAACCTTGAACCATTGAGATTCCTAGGAATCAAATCTATATTTACTATCATTGTATTGTTGTTAATAAAGAACTATTCACATATATCATTACTTTAGAATATGGCAATATGGACCATAAATTTAATAAGGTAAAGATTAGAATTGAAAAAAAAATACTCGAGATTTAGATAGATCTACAGATTCGACTTCAAGGCAAAGAATCATATTTCGAAATGATCCTTATACATATTTTTAATTGCATGCAAATCAAAACCGATCTTAGATGGAAATTCATGATATACGATTAGAAATTATATGTGTTCATCCCATGAGATTTGGAAGATGTGCATTGCTCTCTAAAATATTCATGCTACACTGATGCAAACCCAAAATAGCAAAATAAAATTAATAAACTTTAATGAGCATGGAGTTAAACCAATATTTCTATTCAACCTGTGGGGAGAACAAAATAATTTTTCATTTGATAATTAAAAAACGGGAAGTCTAAAATTTAACCCAGCTACTTGTAAGCTCATCTTACACATGTATACTTACATCAACCTCATCTTTTGTTTGTTACATGTATATTTTCCTAAGAATAAGTAGGAGACAAAGTAGGAGGTTAAGTTACATTGTGTTAATTACATCAATCTTCAATCTCTCCTTCATCAAAAATATGTTTTTCATTTCAAATTGGTTTACATATCAAGTAAACCTAAGTAATTTTTCCTCATTGGATCCGTGTTCAAAATTATCCTTTTGTTATTTTCCAAGAGCAATGATCTTGAACTATTGTGGAAAGAGATTGGCATGCAACACAAACAATATTAGATAAACTCAAATATGATATTTTTGGAAACTTATTGAGGCCATACAAGCACTTCATAATGAGAATAGAGGGACTACCAAACAATTAGAGCATCTATGCCATGAATCAAATTATCAAAGTCAAAAAATCATCCTCTTATTCATGTCAACAACTTATATGTTTTACAAATTTATAAAATACCAGATATGGGTGTTGTCTTTACTGTAATGGATCATTCAAGGTGATAAGGTATGCCAATAGAAATTTGGAAAATTTTGAAGTTGCAACCCTCTTGTGGCCATGTTTTTATGGCAGAATAAGATGCTTCTCTCGTCATGCTATGATTACGTGGAATAAACACAATGAAGATAATAATAATAAGATATTAATAATTTTTATTACACTAATAATAAAAATTGAGAGCAAAACTATTACAACATACCTGACAAATCACCAACTGGAAAATTTTCAACCAATGAAGCATGTTCCAAGGGAGGAACATCCATAGAAAAAGTTCCTATATGTATAATATAACATCGAAATTCTCATCATAAAACTATTGGTACGTTAAGTAATACAAACATGAAAATATCTTACATCAATTGGGAGTTCCATCAAATGTGCATGAACTCGTGGCAAATCTAGAATGACATTGCATCAATCTATCTCCTTGAGTTGAAGGAACAATAGTGGAATGTCGCACCTCTGCAAAAATTCACACACTAATCAATTAAGAAATTATGATGTTCATATACACTAATGTAAACATATCGATCTCATTACTCTATGAAACATACTTGGGACAATATAGGATGCATGGTTGGAGCGAGGATGACCTCGCTTGTTGAAGTGTTGAAACTGAAATGGTTCATATTCAGATGCATGGAAATTTAAATCAATTTCCATGCCACCACTTCATTTCATTTTCTCTTCTTCTTTTTAGGATTGAGAAAACTCCTTTTTTCTCTTCAAAGATGATTCAAAAGCACCCAACCCAAGGGTGAAGTCGTAATTCGTAATATGAAGATTGTTGGTATCATCCATCATTTTTTTAACCAAACCAATCAACTATTTCGTCTTGCTCAAAGTAGCAGGAGGACAATTTCTAAACAAGTCAAAGTAACCAAACTACTGCTCTCTAGAAAATTGAAGTTCTTCAACTTCTATATCAACATTTTCACCAAACATAACAATTTTTCTAGCATATACATCAAGGTTTGGTGCCTCCACACTTATCTGAAGGGGGGAATTCAATAAATTGGGTGAGTTATCTTGATATGATAAAAAATTGATTCCATTAAGAGGGAATACAACCAATCTACCTTTATAACACGCTTGCAAATATTTCCACGAATAGACCATGGGAAATCACAAGTTTCATTTTTTTTTTTTGCGATGATAAGTGACAAGATATTGCTTATCACAATTACTTTGACTCTTCACCCAATAAGCGTGAGATATACTCTCATGAGGGCTACAATTACTATCTACAATTCTTCTAGTTTTTTCCATTGACGATTCAAGTTGGGTCTCTTTCTTGTAATTGTTTAAATATCCTTATTTTTTCAAAATTTCCTTGAATCGATAACATGGTTCAACATTAGTTAGTAGGATATAGAAAAACCAATCCATCCGACGAGCACATTTCTTTCTTTGATTGGATAAAAAAAATTTCTTCAAGTAACTATGATATGAATCCAAAACATTGTTTGTCTCTTGATTTTCATGAGGAAAATATCAACAACCTTTTACCCACATTCCTAAATATAAAAAATATGAGTTAGTGAAGATACCTTATTTTTATAGAACACAAAAATAGAAAAAAAAAAAAGTATGTGAACTTACAGATCTTATCGCTAGCAACCCAATTCTTATGGAAATAGTCAAAAAACTTCTCCTCGTTTGCAAATTTATTGAAAACATAATTGATTGCATTGGTGAATGCATCATTGGAAAAATTTCTCGTGATAGACCCTAGCTCACTAAATATCTTATTTACTTTTTCTTGACTACTGGCTAATCATTTCACATTTTTTATCCATTCTCTTCATATGTTCCAGACACACAAAATCACTTCACAACTTGTGATTCTCCTGCCATATCCAATTAATATTAATTGTGACATTTTTAGAATAAATAAAAATTAAAATGTAAAATAACAGGATATAAGTTACCTCAAAGCATCGATTTTAGCCAATGCAACATCAACCATGAAGGCATTGAATTTCTAATCAGGACGAAGTTGATAACATGTATGCTTGAGGCACTCCAACCATTGTGAAATATCTTATGATGTATTATGAGACACCGCTACCCATGCAACTGGAACCCCAATTTGTTTCTCATCAAAAGTCACAAGTGTGTAGAATTGATATTGTCATATTCAAAAAAATATAAAGTCAAACTTAAGTCATTAATCATATTAAATTGATACAACTCAAATGATTGTAATTAATAAATCATTAGCAATGCACCCCAAATTTATTTGTACTAAATATTGAATCCATGACTATTAAATTGTTATGAGATAACTTCACCATGGTCTATAACATACATTTCATTTGTATCTCGGCTATAAAAGGAACCTCAACACCATTGGGCTTTTGGTAAAAGAAGAAGTCTTCATGGTGTTTTTGATACCAAATATCCACACTCATTTCATATTTTTTGTGCAATTGGTAATTTCCTTTCATTAAATGATTATGGATGTTGACAACTTCTTTTTTACACAAGAAAAAATCTTTGTCTCGAGTTGCAACATCCATGTCCACATATTTCTTAATGTGCATCTTACACACCGAATCAATTGGCACTTTTAAAAATAAAACAATTTCGATATAAGAAATCATGTCCCTTGAAAGTATCGACTTATGCAAGGACCTATGATCACCTTAAGTGTCATGTTGACAATTACAGGGCCATCTATCACCATCTTCATGATCATACATATTATATGTTAATATTGCTATGTTGGGACTATTAACCATAACCTTTACAATGAAATGGCACTGGAAACCCCTCTTTTTCACAAATGAGTGCCTTCATTTGATTGAATTGTCTCCTCTTTTGTCCTCTTGGCCATATGAACAAGTATAGCTACCCCAAAAAAATTGGAATGTCAATACATATGAAAAATAATAAAATGTTACTAATACTAATATCTATCAATAATATTTTTAAAATACTTACAATTCATATCTCAAGGCAACACTAGGCCTTGAGATTGGGGATTTTATTTGTCGATGATTAAATGTACGTGGAGATTCTAGATTCATCTCTTCTCCTATAATAAATTTGGAAACTCTACGTAAAGTAAATTTTGCAACCCGATCAATACTCATGTTCATTTTATATACTTCAGCCCAAACTAAATCTTTACCAGAAAATGTGATCTTATCTTTAGGGTCTTGCACCTCAATTCCCATGATAATCTTCCATTTATTTTTCTTTCCCATTTTGAATCAATGTCTACAAACAGTGCAGAATAAAGAACACAAGTAAAATCACTAAAGTGAGATTGAAATTTTTCATAAAGAAACACTAATAACCAACATACAACTAGATTGCAAGTAAAAATACTTCCATATCTACTAAACATGATATAGAAAGTGAAGTTCGGAGTACACTCTTATTTTCATATGATTTTTTCTTGGAATACATCTATACTTCTTTTAAATTCCTTAGTGTATTTCATTAACAACATTTTAATGAAATCCATACACTAAGGCATTGTTGTGTCAGTATTGGGTATATTTCTGTGGATTCAAGTTTTTTTCTATTTGCAATCCTCCCAATTGACAGGACAATTTAGAATAAGACCACAACATCATTGTAATAAAAAAATTAAGCATTCATTTAACCACACATGAAACATAGGAATAGATAAAGTACATCAAGGAAAGAAAAGACATGGTAACGGTGACCACAAGTGACATATTGTGGTAAAGGGAACTAGAAGTTACATAATGCCTAATACAAGGTGTAAGGCATATCTAACCTGTGCATATGCTATAAATCATTAGTTAAAATTATTTTGAAATAATATAAAAAATAATGCCTAATTAATCTAAATGGAACCAATAAGTAATCTGCTTATCCACAAAAGAGCAGGGGGCATTGACTAAGGTGATAGTGGGTATGTGTACCATTGTTGTCACTTGGTCTTGTCACTGTCCCTTAGGTTCCCCTCCTAGGACCACTGCTAGATTGAGTGGCAACAATATATTTTGAAAGAGGTTTGTGTCTTATTTATCGGTAAAGTTCTCTTTCTAGACTAAATACACGCAATCACTCTTAAATCTTCAAATTATTTTGGATATCTTAGGTACTTATATGTTCTTGTTTGAATCATAATTTTGTATTCATTCCTACCTTTAGATAGATAGAGATGCTTTCTAGCAACTGTGATTCTCCTCCATCTTATAGCTATGCTTAAATCTGAAATCTGCATGTGGATGGTGACATATTGTTTGAAGCATGAAGCATATCTAAAATTTCGATGGTGCATTCTAGAAAAAAAGAATAATCACTCCATGGATTGATATATTTTCCTTGGAGTTCGTAGAGTTTGTGTCATTTGGACTGCAATGTGTTTTTTTTTAGCCTAAGGGGAATTTCTTTCATATATATAGAGTGTGGTCAATATGGTGAAATATTAAGGAATGTTTCTCTCCTGTATCTGTGAAATATTATGTTCCTTGTTCCATGGTTAACATTGTCCATGTACCTTAACGTTCCCAATGAATGTTGAGTTGCATTGTTAATAATTTTGTCTTGGATAACTATGGATTAAACTCTGACATCTCTTATTCAATTCTGAGCATCCCCTATCTATCTGGTTGGGCACTAGTGAGACTATCATGCCCTGTCTCTAGTATAAATAGAATTTTAGCTTAAGGATATTGGACCTCATTTAGATCTTAGAATTATGAGCACAATACATACCAACGAATATATTCATAGTATAAATATGGTTTTTTCCTTCATCATTCTACATTTGGAGTCCCCTGTTAGGTGGCCAAGTATGCACCCTTTATTGTTTAATTTATTTGTAATACTTGTGCTATGTTGGACATAAGGATATGCAACCAGTGGGTCATGGGGGGGGGGGGGGGGGGGGGGGGGGAATAATGCAGTGTATTGAGAGCATTCATAGCCAATATTTCAGGCCTGTAGATCCACTAATACTAGCAAAAAAAAAATTAGGTTAATTGTAGTGAAAAATATTATCCAAAATGATAAACAAATTTGGGTTAGGGGTCTATGTGAATACCATGTAGGAGCTGATTGTGTGTGAGGTATATGAAATAAAGGTCGTGGTTTATGTAGTTTTTCTTCTTGTTAGTTTGTTTGGGAATAAATTTGTTCGATATAAAAGAGGTACTCTTCAACCAATTGGAGAGGTTGTAGAAACCGATCATCTGCAGACTTTTACCCACCACTAGTGGGTGGCACACATAAGAGAGTTTTTCTCCTTGATTTGTCCTCAATCAGAATCCAAAAACCACCAAATGGCTCGATGTGCCACCATTCTTTGCACCTGAGATAGCCATTATGTGCCCTTGCCCATCTATTATGATAGTATATTTCAAGGTGGGTCTTCCAACCCCAAAAGTATGGAATTCCATTATGTAATTGGATATTTTTGCTTAATTATCATGGAAAATTTTGGACATGGATTATTGGGAGGATTCGACAGAAAGAATGGGCTTCATTTTTGCTCTTGTCCCCTTGTCAAATTTGGTGATTAGCCTTGTATCTTATTCCCATGAGATCTCATTTATTGGCTACTAGTCTTTAAGAATGGCACTACATGGGAAACCCTGATTTTAGTTGCATGGTCTTGCATCTCGATACCACATACATCACTCCCCTCCACTCAATATAACCCCTTTCCCCATACTTCCCATTTGAGTCCACATTTTTTTATTGGGTCCACAAGAAGTTATCCTCCCCCTCCCCTTGTCCACACTTTGGGTCAGGCGTGGAATGATGCCCCAAAGGTTGATGTCGCTAAAAAGAAAGTAAAAATCATAATTTTGCCATTCTCAACAGGAAATGTACCATAAAATGAAAAAGATGGTCGATACATAAAAATAGTGCATGGGAAAAATCCAAACATGATCTCTACCCCTTATCATCATGGCCATTACCCTGGTTCCTAAGGAACCTTATATGATCCCCCTACATCATTAAGGAACCCATAATTTTCCCAACCTGATCTAGGCTAATTTCGCTACCCTTTAAACCAATACCTTTTACTTTGGCAGATGTGTTAGAATTGCATCAAAACATTATTGAACATAAAAAGAACATATCTGCATGTTGTAAAGAAGAGGAACATAACAAGCATTAGAAACATAAGACATTGATAATGGAGTTCGTCCAGGAGTGACTACGTTGTCGAGCCTCGGTGTTAAGATGGTGTAGGCCACTGCATTAAGTGATGGAAAGAGTGATGATGTACATGGATGATATTTTCTCTATCGTACAAGGAAAATTCCCTCACGCAGGAGTGGTTGGACATCTCCATGAGATGTTCCACTATAGGAACTCTCATTCACAAAAATAACTCCTATAAATATGAAAATAACTCACACATAATGACTATGAGTATCTCGCTAGCATGGAAAAAAAAGGGTTCTCAAACAAACATACATGTGACAATGAGTATCCCGCCAACATGGTAGCAAAGGGATCTCAATATAATACAAATCCATGATAGAAATTACATCTCACATCAAGAACAAAACAAGATCCCACATCAAACATCAATAGTGATCCATACAACACAATACATCTCATAGCAAAGAGACAAAGAAGTACATGGATCACACTGCATATACCTCACATCCTAGAGCTATCTCAAGGCAAGGATGATAAACTGTTGAATCTGGCTTGTACCATCAATCTCGTGGCGTCGAATATCCTGAAAACGATTACTCACACATTAAATGCTGACACTTGCAACTTCACTTTGAAAAGTGGCTGAAAAAACATAACGCTTAGAGGAAAAAATATGAATGCACCACTGAACTCGTGTCACCGAGAGGTGTAGGATCGACTATCAATTTGTTGAAATCTGACAAAGTGAAAATCTGGCCTTAGGGAATCTTTTAGATTCCCCCTAGATTCCTCAAATATTCTCCTCCATGGGGAATCTGCAAAACCGCTGCTCAAAAGGAAAATTTTGGCACACCATCGCGCTCCTTGTGAAATTCTTGTTAAAATGCATATAAAGTTTAATACATTCTGAAAATTTTACCTCCTTGGGATCAAAAGATTCCCTTGGCATCAAATAGGAATCTGTCTCGAACTGCATGCTCCAACCTCTGTTGCCTTGGCCTTCTCTTTTCTCATGGCTCCATTAGCCTCCTTGTGCTCTCATCTCTCATGTATTCTCCATCATTCTCCATGGTTTCCTTGAACCATTTGAATGGCATTTGATAATAAAGTGTGAGGATGAATAAGACAAAATGTGAGGTTGACACATTGGTTGGCATAATCATATTAAGATAGTTGTTGTTGGGAGGTTTTGAGTTCAAATTCCATTGAGTCCAAATATTGTTTTAAAACCCAATTTTAGTTTTAATATAGTTTTTTCAAACTATATAGTATATGGAATTCATATCTCCATATTGTAATGACTCCCAAAAACAAAAAATGAAGGTTTTGTTTAATATGGAATTTAACCTTATTTAATATGATTTTTTTACATAACAATTTACCATATTTAAATTTATTTTTATTGTTTAATAACTATATTTAATATATAGTCATTTTTTTAACGATTTTTTTGTTTTTATGTGGGAAATTAAATATCATTTTGTTTTTTCTTTTCTGTGGGGGAAACGGACCAATGGAGGAGCGCCATGTGTCAAAAACTGAGGGGCTTGCCATGTGGGTCCCATGTGCTTACTAGGACGCAATGTGGCATGTTGTGGGCCCACTTCCCTTGCCTTAACAAAACTTCAAACTACTCTAACTTTCTTATACGAGCTCCTATTGACGCGTCATCCACAACATTGCGATCAGGGTGACGAACTCTTCAACTTGAACACTTTTATTTTTGAGATTCCATAAGCCCTCTTTGTCCTGTGTGTGTCTCTGGAGCCACCTGGATCAATCCTCCCCACTGAGGAGCTTTTGGTCCTCCAAAATCATCAACAATAATCTACAACTGTTGTGTACCATGTCTACACCATAAGTGTCCTGAAAGCTCACCCTTCTTGTTCCTTCACCTTTGTCCTTTAGAGCCTTAAGCGATGAAATGACACTTGCATCCTCTGCAAACATATAGTACAATCTCCTACAAATTACATGCTCAAATTATGACCAACTATAAACCAAGCATTTCCATACTTGCCACAACTTTACATACTTGGTGGTCAATTTTACATCAAATGGAAATCACACCCCATCTATCATTACAAGGCCAAAACATCAGTGTCGCATTTCGAAGTGATGGAAAACACATCATCACTTTTACATAAAATAAATGCATCACATGACTTATAAAACAAGGCCAAAATATCATTGTTTCTTAACATGTGATGGAAAATCACATCATCACTTTTACAATTAAAATGCAACATATGATTTACAAACACGACCATGACAAGCTAACATATCTAGAAAAACAATCTATAAAAGCCCCTCTTTAGCAAAGTGAATGGGCCATTCCCTTGTTGGGAATTCGCTTGTCGATCAACTCTTTCAACTGGTTTATGCACAGACATTTTGTCTTTCAGGCGCTGCTCTGGATGGAGTCTCCAACACATGGCTCTTTGATGGCCACTTCAGTCGCAATAACTGCAATGAGTCTTCGTCCTCCAGACCTACTTAACCAGTTTCTTTCCCTGCTGTGGAGAAGGCTTTCCATGCCTCATCCTCCTTTTTGTTGCCATTATTTTCCAATAATCAACAAACACATGGTTATGTAAACCAAAAAAATGACAAGTTTTTCGATGCCATGATTTACAACCATGATTATCAACATTATTATAATCAAAATGTACTATGTAATAATGAGACTTGTTATACCTTCCCTGGTGGTCTCTGGTGTAATCATGGTGATGAGAGCTTGCCTCATCTCTTTCACTGCAACATGCACTAACATGAAATTATGGTGAAGTGTTCCCATCAATCCTCTTTCCTAGTGAGTTCAACAATGTCTGTTTGCCTTTGATGTCCTCCGAACATCATTCTTCATTGTATCCCAACCTGTGTAGTGAGGTCTCTGCACAACCTCCAATGGTTGAGTTATGCCTTGGCGATGAATGCCAAGTCCTCCTCCTTTGTACCCCATCTTGGTGACGAGTCTCATGCCGGTTCCTATAATGGGGATCTCCACACTTCCAACATAAATGATGTCAGGTGAAGATGAAAGTGAAGACAAATCAACACTGTGTAACTTAGCTGTCAATTTTTACACAGGTGAAGAAGGCTTCTTTAAGCCTTCGTTGTGCTTCACTTCCTCCAAGGCCTCTCTCGTGGCTTGTAGCTGAAGCTTCAATTGCTACTTCTCCTCCTTCTCTTCCTGTAGGATTTTCTTCAATGCATCATGATATGCTTGAATACTTTCATTTTTGCACTTCAATTCTTCCAACGCCTTTGTCATGGCTTGCAATTGAAGCTACAATCGATGTTTTTCCTCCTTCTCTTCTTGTAAGAGTGTCTTCAATTCAGCGTTCTTGGCTACTTGTTTCTCATAAGCTTCGTACAACATGTCTGGTTTCTAGGACACCCTTAGCATGGTATTGTACATCTATTTGAAATAATCCATTGCTCAACTCAACGAATGTTCAATGGTTCATGCCTGCAATCCAAATTAGCAAGAAGATCGCTCTGATACCACTTGATCCAAGTAAATTTCGCTACCCTTTAAACCAAGACCTTTTACTTCGGCTGATGTGTTAGAATTGCATCAAAACATTATTGAATATAAAAAGAACATATCTTCACGTTGTAAAGAAGAGCAACATAAAAAGCATTAGCAACATAATACATTAATAACAGAGTTCATCTAGGAGGGACTACGTCTCCAGGCTTCGGTGTCAAGATGGTGTAGGCCACTGCACTAAGTGATGGAAAGAGTGATGATGTACATGGATGGTGTTGTCTCTATCATACAAGGAAAATTCCCTCACACAGGACTGGTAAGACCTCTCCACGAGATGTTCCACTATAGGAACTCTCATTCACAAAAAGGACTCCTATCAGTATGAAAATAACTCACACATAATGACTATGAGTATCCTGCCAACATGGCAAAAAAAGGGATCTCAAACAAACATACATGTGATAATGAGTATCCCACCAACATGGTAGCAAAGGTATCTCAACATAATACAAATCCATGATATAAATTACATCTCACATCAAGAACAAAACAAGATCCCACATCAAACATCAACATCGATCCATACAACACAATGCATCTCAAGAAAAGAGACAAATAAGTACATGGATCACACTACATATACCTCACATCCTATAGCTATCTCAAGACAAGGATGATAGGCTGTTGGATATGTCTTGTACCATCAATCTCTTGGCATCGAATATCCTAAAAACGACTGCTCACACATTGAATGCTGACACTTGCAACTACACTTTGAAAAGTGGCTGAAAAAACATAAGGCTCAGATGAAAAAAATATGGCTACACCATTGAACTCGTGTCTCCGAGAGGTGTAGGATCGACTGTCAATTTTCTGAATTCTGACAGTGAAAATCTGGCCTTAGGGAATCTTTTAGATTCCCCCTAGATTCCTCAAATATTCTCCTCCACAGGTAATCTGCAAAATCGCTACTCAAAATGAAAATCTGGGTACACCATCACGCTCCCTACGAAATTCTTGTTAAAATGCATATAAATTTTAATACATTCTAAAAATTTTAACTCCTTGGGATCAAAATATTCCCTTGGCATTAAACAGGAATTTGTCTCAAACTACCTCAAAAGATAAGGTGGTTGATGGAAGTCTTGAACACAAGGGGGCAAGGTTGGAGGTGTATGAGTAGTTATTGCTAGTTTAGAAGGTGGCCATGGAGGTTTTTGGGCTTAAGGAGGGGCCCAC
Source organism: Pinus albicaulis (assembly GCA_034641835.2). Classification (NCBI taxonomy): domain Eukaryota; kingdom Viridiplantae; phylum Streptophyta; class Pinopsida; order Pinales; family Pinaceae; genus Pinus; species Pinus albicaulis. The sequence goes on along the minus strand of CM076584.1, from coordinate 680,595,381 downwards.
AAGTGTTGTTCCAAGTGCTGCTACAGGTTTCCTATAGTGCAACAGGCAAGTCCTGGATTTCTACAGGAATATGAGGCCAAAAACAGGTGGAGAAAGGGTAGGAATTGTGGTGTGAAGGTGGATGAGGATGATTTTAGGGTAGCCCACCATTTTTCAAGCTTAGGGCCTCTTCGGAGGCCTGTCTTGCACCCCTAGGGTTGCTCACGGTGTAGGGATGGAAAATTTGAATATAGGGCTGATGGTGATTTTGATGAATAGAGGGTTGAAGGGAGATGAGAGATGAAGTTGGAGGTGTTGGTGAACTTCTCTTTGGTTGTGCTACATGTTCCCACAATAAAATTACCTATTCATGCAATAAATATGGACAAATTCATGATAAAGACAGTGGAAAAGATGACTTGAATTTGTAAAGAAAATCTATCCTAATCTAAAAACATATATCTACCACAACATACTGAACATGTTCATGGAATTACAACAACTCATATCATCTATTCCAATAAATGAAAAACTAAAAATCATTTTTGGTCTGTGGGGAAGGTCTACCCTCCTCAAGCTCTATTGATAGAGGTGAGAGGGGGAGGCTTGAATCACAAATTTAAGCAGACTAAATCTACAACATAAGAAAAATCGAAGCAAACTAAAACAAAAAATGATAATAACAACAAACTAGCTAACTATTCATAAGAAAAAATATCTAGATGACATGAAAGGAAAGAATGATTACAAAAGAGAGGTTGATGCACATGGATTGGGCCCTACCCACAAGAATAGCTCTATGGAACTAGAACAATAAGGAAAAGTATGAATACTCATTTCATTTCAAAATATAGTCTCATTACATCAATATAAAAGTCTTGAAAAACTGATTACAATAGCAAAGAGCCTAATGGCTTCCTCCAAAATCCAAATCCTAATGAGCTCTTGCTCAACTCTATTTAACCTAAAGGGTAGCTACCAAGAACTCCCTAGAAAATAGGTGATGAGTCCACTTGACTCCAAGTGAAGTATGGCTTGAGTGCACTTGGTCTTGAGTTTTCTTGGATGCCTTTTATTTCGAGCTATTGGAAGGAATCTCGAGGATCCCTTGGCTACCTTTGGGATTTAAGGAGGGTGGAAAACCCCCTAGAATCTCTCCATGTTGTTTAATTCGAGTCTATATTACAAAATCTTCACAAAAATGACATATCTTCATGATTTTCCTGCATTTAATCTTATGTTAGGTACTCAGAGTATGTTAGGCCTCAATCACCACCTACATTAGCATCACAATACCATAATATAATAAAAAATTCAAGAAAATAGATTTAATAAGGAAAAAAGGTGACCATTAACCCCTCCAAATGTACCTAATTATGGAGCTCATCATCACCCCCTACTAAATGGGTTCTCATCCTATGAGCAAATAATCATCCTTCTTCATTTCCTTTAAAGCCTTGATGGACCCTTTGACTTCCCAAGGAAGAAGTGTAGGAGTCCCCTCAGGAGGGTAAAGCCCATCATTATTTTATGCTTCTTCCAATTCTCTGTTATGTTCATCTTGTTCCTCCCCATCACTCGGCCCCAACAGCAAGGGTGGACTGAGCATTAGACCAAGCCATTGAATATTTTTTTCCTGCATGGCCCTCCTGTACAATGATGCCCTTTCCAAAGCACCTCTTAATCTCTTTGGAGTATGGTACTACATGTTTCTAAGGTTGTGAGGGAGGTTGTTCCATCTCCTCTGGCTAGACATAAAGCACTCATCTCCTAATATCCTAGAAGCATCATCAAAGTGGGCTATTTCTTGAGCTTGTGTATGGAGGTACCTTTCAGCTAGTTCATTATCCCTTTCAATCTTCATATGGTTATTGATGATTCCTCTAACGCTGAACAACTTTGTCCTAATGTGTAAGGGTTCTTTATTTTCTCTTCTCATAACCCTCCTCATCTCTTATGCTCTTGTCTCCAGCTTCCTTAACCTCTTGCACTTATGTGGTTGTGTTTTCCTCCTCAACCAAGGCATTTTTCTCCAAATATGTTCTTGTTGGAGTTTCTTGTAGAAAAAACACAGTTTCATGTAGCAAACTATGTTTTCTTGCTAAAGAATCACTTCTTCTTGATTTTCACTCTTTTTACTCCTTGAAGGGTCTGTGGAGGTTGCATGAAGTGTGTGGGATGCCAACCTGGCTGAATGTCTTCTAATATATGTTACAGGGGTCCTTATGGGTGAAGTGACTTCTTGTACCCTTCCCTCTTCTTATATGATTTATTCCTCATTATGTGGTGATTCTTCAATGGTGATAGGGCTCTTGGTGGGAGTCTGTGGCTTTCATTGTCTCACCCTCTAAATTTTCCTAGTTCTGAAGTACATAGGTGTCTCCCTCTTTCTTTTTGTTTTAACAGGTGTGCTCAAAGTAGTTAAAGTGGTAGCTACTGTTGAGCCCCAAAGATGTCCTTCTTTTCCACCACATTTCACTTCATTTTCTTTGTCCCTCATCAATTACAGGCTTAAATTATCAATAGGATTGATTAGGATTACTTTAAGAATGTATATAATGACTAACTTGCTATGTTTTCATGATTTTTTTATTGTAGCAATTTTTTACTAGACTCGGCTACAGAACACAGTCATTCTATAGCCAGTCGCCTATTCCGCAGCCGTTCTCATGTTTACATATGTTCCAGGTGTCACCTCAAGGAAAAATGCATATGTTCGTATTCCACATCACTCCCCCATCATTTCTTGCTCTCCACGAAGTCTAAGCTCGAGTCTACAGGCAGTTATGCACGTGGGAAACCAAAACTAGGTGACAAACTTCTAATAGGACAAGGACTGTACAGATGACCTTAATCATAGAACGAGGCTACCACCAAAGTCCTAGTTTGATTTTAGTTTGGAAAGACAATTACTACTGTTTTATCTCAAAGACAGTTATGTAATTTTGTTATAAGTATGGCTCGAGAGACCAAGAAACAACTTAGCTAGATTTATGTTTTATTGCTAGATCTCAGAAGACCGTAAATACTCTGTTTTGAAGAATTTATCCTTTAATGAAAGAAGCATCACTTTATTGCAAGAGCTGAGTCAATATTGAGTATATTTGCGTGCTAATCTGGTGGTAGAGGGCCCCTGCTACCTGAGAAGCTTTGTTCATATGGTTTAGATAAGTAAGTTAGCCTTGTTTCATTCTTAGTTTAATTAATTTTCTGAACTTTGTGTTTTTATACTTACTTGCAGTGGATGCCACAGTTAGTCTTATCCTTACAAACTCTTCCAAAATACCACTCACATTGGATGGGATATAACTGTAGTATTTAGGAGTTAGTTGCATTTCTCTGAACTTTATGATTTTGTGCTCAATTACATCAGTTGTTACAGCTAGTCGTGATCTTATAAACTCTTCCAAAATATCACTAACTCTAGATGAGACATAGTTGTGGTGTTTTAGAGCTTTGTTGTGTTTTGTTGAATTGTATGCTTTCATGCTCATTTACATAACATGTTGCATCCAGTCATGTTCCATAAATTATTCCAAAATACCACTAATTCCAAATGAGACAGAGCTGAGACATTTTAGTGATTAGTTGCATCTTTAGTCTAGTTGTAGTACTCCGAAGGTAGATGTCACTCTAGTTTAATTCTGTCACTGTGTTTCAAGTTTGATAATGGCACTCTAGTATAACTCTGTTCACTGTACTTTAAGTTAGATTAGTGACATTCTAGTTCAAGTTCTAGTTCACTGTATTTCAAAGTTAGGCTAAAAGAATTCTAGTTTAGTTGTGATCACTGTGTTTCAAGTTTTATCAATTGCACTCTAGTTCAGTGTTATCCATTGTTCTTTAAGTTGTGTTAACTGTCAAAATTAGACTTCACGGCCTTCAATTTTTACAAACTAATCTTGTTTCGACTTTCTATTAATGCATCATCATATGAACAGGAATGAATTAGTGATATCAGATTAAGGCCTTTATTGTTCTGCAATCTTTTGCAATTTCACAAATAAGCCTTTTTTCTAAAAAAAATATTTTAGAAAATCTCTAACTTTCGAATAAGGCTTAGTAGTGACAAGAGGAGCTGCAGAATGGATTGATCTTAGCATTACAAGTTAATTTAGAGGAGAAATCTTATTGTGCTAACAAATAGTCTTTTTTCCAATTGTGTTCCAATAAACTTTTAGCCATGGATGAGATTCTTTGTAATATTGTAAGATGGTTGTTTACTTAGGAGAACCTAATTTGTACTAAACTTGTCCTTTTCTCAAGCTATTCCAACATATTTCTAATGAATGAATTGGATGAGTTTATGTTATGAGTTATTGAGTTCATGTTGTGATTTATTTTCTTGCTATGATTCATTATCAAACTTTGCATATTTTGTTCTTTAGTATAGGCTTTGCTCTGTTTTTAGTGTGACCAACAACTGTTCTTTTTCAACATTTAGTTCTTTTACTTCTTAACATAAAACCACAAAACCAAAAACATCATAAAAACACTAAACACAACTTAGTGAGAAACAGATACCTAGGCACATATAGTGCACCTCACTTCAGCAGTTTACTGACCCTGGTTGATAATTTATGACCTCAATTTAGGAACACTAAGTTGAGCACAACAACTACCTCTTGGTATGTGATGTCAGGTGACATGCTTGTGTCTTTAGGGGAGGCTTCATGGCTTAAGATAGGTTCCATATCTTGTTTTTCCTCAGTGTTTACTTCCTCCTTTCCTTCAACTTCTTCTTGCTCTCTTTCTGTCATCTGTATGTTCTCTATCTCAATTTCCATCTCTTCCTTTTCCTCTATGTTTTCTACCTTTTCTTCCTCTTCTTCTTCCTCTCTGTTTTCTACCTCTTCTTCTCTCGGGCTAGAAGCAGAGTTTTGCCCTGTTTTGGTAGCTATAAAGGCTTCCCTATCCATGTCTTTAAAAGATGAAAAGGATACAGATAGGTTTAGACTTCTCAAAGAATCATTTACAATTAATTTTATCAAGCCATGATGGGCCAAGTGTTGATATTTACTTTGTATCACTTTATGGCTCATATCAGTGATGGATTTTAGGAGGAAGTGAGGGACACTTAATCTTTGTTCAAGTGGAAGCTCTCCTTGGATCCTAAGTTCGTTTAACAACTTGAAGTGATACCAATAGACCACACTCAATCTTCCCTCACAAGAGATGAATTTCATGATGTGGAAGGAAACTTCATCCCCGGGGTATGGAAGGCTCTCTCGTCTTACACTATTTTTGTCTTCAATATAATCCTCTCCTGGTAAGAAGAAATTATTTTTGGCTGCAGTGCTAGGAATTATTTCCTCGACCCATTTGACACCTAATGGCAAGATGGTAACTTTTATTATGAGTTCAGGAGATAAAGTGATGGCTACTCCTCTAATCACAATGGTGGCTATTTCTTCTGAATGTGACTGTAGAGCCACTACAAATTCCTTAGCTATCTCATCATCATAACCCTAGCCATTGGTGATTTAGGAAGATTTCCATAACTTAAGGGTGATCCCTAATTCTCTTAATGCCTGTAGGCTCCCTTCTGTTGAAACCCCCTCCCATTTTAATGTTGTGAGATGAAGGTGGTGAGAGGTTTTTAGAGGTAAGTCTGGAGATGGAGGCCTTGAAGAAAAACACAAGAATTTTTTTTACCCTTTAACTGTCACATATACTTTTGCTGAGTGTGAATTACATGGAGGAATTTCAGTGCTAGAGGATAAAAATCCACTTACCTTGGTTCTTTTATATTAAGGTATGATATATGGAAGATTTGGGAATCAAATCCACCCACAATAAACTTTGTGCTGCCCTCTAAGCCTCTGTTGGTGTACTGCTGAAGTTGCCTATAGCAAAGTGTTGTTTCCTATAGCACAATAGTGCATGCAAGCCCAAAATTTGGCGTTGCTCCTCTGATGGCTCCCATTGCTCTCTTTCACTTGCTTCTCTTCGAAATTCTCAACGCAGTGGTGGAAATGGCACAAATCTTACCTTTATTGGACTTTTTAACCAAATTTGGAGCGTTGTGGTGACTCGTACTCAACTCGAGTTTCCTCTTGCAAATCGTTGGCCCCCACTTCAATTAATCATTGCTGACATTGTGATCACTTCCATTCATATTCATCCACTCCCACTTGATTCGATTTGACATGCCCAAGCAGCCTACACTTTCAGTTTACAAAGCCGGCCAAGTTAATTGGCCACTTTTTTTCCTTTTAAACTTCTAAATCTTGACACTTAACTATTTTGGCCATTATGGATGCACATCGAGGGGTGAGAGGCCATATCTGAGATTACCTGGTGTTGAGGCGAAGTAGAAGTTGGAGCTGGTGGTGGCGTCTTGACTCTTCTATTTGATGTGTCTTCATATTTTTTTGTTTTCTGAGTGAGCTACTTATTTTTTCTGAGTGAGCTGCTTACCCCTTTTTTGTTTTCTTTCTTTTACGAGTTTTTCATGGAGGGATTTATATGCCATGGTTGTTGTGCTTGTCCCTTTGAATTTTTTTGGTGGTCTCCTGGAGTCATCTACATCATATTTCCTTCATCTTTTGGCCTTGTTTTGCCACACACAGATTTGCTACAGGAAACTCTCTGATACCTGTAGAACTTTGTTCCTCACCTCTTCTTGCTTCATTTTGTTTAGGAATGGAGGGATATGGGTCATGGAATCTATGGAGGAACTCATGTAATGAATGGAGTAGAGGGTAGGGAAGAGAAATGGTTCCTATGCCAAGTATTCAATGAGTTAGTTTCCTAAGTTGCAACATAGGGTTTAGATAGGGAAGCCTTGCACATGGAGCGAATAGGGTATTGGGACTTGTAGGCACAGGAAAACCACATATTATCATGCCCTAATTGAAGTTAAGAAACCCTTAGGAAACCATTTTTCTTCACAAATGAATTTTCTGTAGTGCTACAGGAATCTTGTAGCTGACTGATTTCACTGTAGCAATTCCAGATTAGGTAAAAAAATGAGATTGTTGCCTATCTGGTGGGTGAAATGGAAGAAGGGATGGATGATTGAGTGGCTTATGAAGTGTTCAAGAAGAGAAGAGGAATTAAGGAAGAGAAATCGCTCCTATGGTTCTTAAAAAATCATCTTTGATTTTTAACATGCAAAACAAAAAAAACACATAAATGCATAGGTATTTGTTTTTTCTTCTTTTTTCTTTTTTTCTTGAAGGAAAGTGGGCTTCCTACACAGAGGTTTTCAACCTAGAGGCCTTCCTTGGGTTCCCCAAAGAGGCTTGGAGTGTAAAACTCAGATTTAACTGGAATTGTATATATTATTATTGATAAAAATATGAGATGATTACAATGGGGAATCACCAAGGCTTTAAATACAGCCTCATAGTGTCCCTTGGTGAAGAGGCATGATCTTTGATCATGCCCTTTCACTTAATAAAACCTAAGACAAATAAATTTAAATAATAATTAATAAATTATACATATCCCCTCTCTTAAAGATGCTTTGTCCTCAAAGCATACGTAACGATGGGTGTTGTTGACGAAATGCTTCAGTTTCCCAAGAGGCTTCTTCTTCAGGAAAATCCTTCCACTTGATTAAATATTTCATAATAACACGAGAGCGTAGCTTCTTTTCTCGGGTAGATAGGATACTTTTGGGTTCCAAAATGATCCTTCCTTCATCATCCAAAAATGGAAGTGTCGTTTTGAGTGACTGGTGGTCACCAAGTGCATTTTTTAAGCAGGACACATGGAAAACGTTGTGAACATGACTTGTATTGGGAAGGCTCAAACCATAAGAAACTTGACTGATATTTTTGTTTATTTTATATGGACCATAGAACTTCGGAGCTAATTTATGTTTCCATTTTTGTTTCAGGGACAACTGCTTGTATGGTTGGAGCTTGACAAACACCTAGTCTCCTACTTCAAATGATTTCTCAGTTCGATTATGGTAAACCTGTTGCTTCATATGGTTCTGTGCAATATTTAGATTTTCTTCTAGCTGGTTTTGAATCGCTGGTAGGTTTGACTGGACTGAAGCGAGATCTTTCCATTTTGGGGGCTCATATCCATATAAAGCTTGGAATGGAGTCATTTTTGCCGATGTATGGTAAGTATAATTATACCACCACTCAGCAAAATGCAACCATTGAACTCACGTATTTTTTTTTTTTGTAGCATAACAACGTAGGTAAGCTTCCAAACATTTATTGACAACCTTTGTTTGTCCATCCATTTGGGGGTGGTAAGCTGAGATCATGTTTAGGTAGGTTCCTATATGGTTGAACAATTCCTTCCAAAAATTTCCTTTAAATTTGGCATCTCTGTCGCTCACAATGACTTTCGGGAATCCGTGTAGTTTATAAATATGTTTGCAGAATATCTCAGCACTTTGCTTTGCAGAGTCTGTTTTCTACATAGCAATAAAGTGAGCATATTTAGTGAGTCTATCTACTACTACGAAGATCTTATCCTTTCCATCAGATACAGGTAACCCTTCAATAAAATCCATTGATATTTCTTCCCATTTCTGATTCGGAATATTTAAGGGATGAAGTAACCCAGGTGTCATAATATTTTCACTTTTATTTCTTTGACAATTGTCACATTATGCTACATATTTTTTAATATCGTGACTCATACCCTTCCAAAAGAAGGACTGACGTGCATTGTAGTAGGTTTTAAAATATCCTACATGCCCGAATGACATGCAATCATGTGATTCCTTGAGTATTTTTGATATAAACTTGGATTTGGAATTTAGATAAATTCTTCCTTTGTACCATAAGATATCTTTCTTCCACTTAAATTTTTAATTTCCTGGGATATTATTTATTATAGCCTACATTTTTGGATCTTTGGCGTACTCATTTCGAATCTCATTAAGCCATTCAGGAACAACATCCGAGACTGCAAGTAGTGTTGGTTATTCATCTTTCCTGTCTACTACTACATTTTCTTTTCCCTTCTTATGTAATATCTCCATGTCAAAGGTGGAAATTTTTTCAATCCATTTTTTTGGTTCTTTAGAGAGTGTTTTTTGTTGAAGGAGATACTGAAGACTGTTATGATCCATTCAGACGGAAAATTTTCTCCCTAACAGATATTTTCTCTATTTGGCCAATGTGTGCATAATTGTGAGCATTTCCTTGTTGTATGTGGACATGAAACGCTCCTGCTTATTGAGCTTCCTACTTTCAAAAGTGATAGGGTGCCCTTATTGCATTAATACTGCACCTATACCAAATCCAGAGGCATCACATTCGATGATAAATGGTTTAGAGAAATTGGGGGTTGCCAATACTGGTGCATTAGACATTACTTCCTTCAATTCTTCAAAACAGTTTCCTGCTTCTTCATTCCATTGAAACAAATTTTTCTTTAAAAGATTTGTAAGAGGTGCAGTTCTGTGTGCATAGTCTTTAATAAATCTTCGATAGTATCACGTTAATCCTAAGAATCCTCTTAGATTGGATATATTTACTGGTTTATTCCATTCCCTTATAGCCTTGATTTTAGAAGGGTCCACTTTTACCCCTTCATGGGATATTATGTGTCCCAGATATTCGACTTCTTCTTTTCCAAAGGTGCATTTGGATTTATTAGCATAAAAATTATGATCTTCTAATAACGTAAGAACTTTATCCCAGTGTTGCAAGTGCTCTTTCCAAGTTTTACTATAAATCAAAATATCATCAAAAAATACTAGTACAAATTTCCTAAGATATGGACGAAATAATTCGTTCATAGTAGCTTGGAACGTAGCTAGTGCATTTGTTAACCCAAAGGGAATTAATTTAAACTCGTAGTGACCTTTGTGTGTTTGGAACACAGTTTTTGGTATATCTTCCAATCTGATTCTGATCTGGTAATAGCCTGACCTTAAGTCTAACTTATAGAAGTATTTTGTGCCATGTAGCTCATCTAACATTTCATCGATAAAGGGAATTGGAAACTTATTTTTAATTGTTATCTTATTTAATCCTTTGTAGTCAATTCATATCCAGAACGATCCATCCTTCTTTCTTACCAATATAACTAGGGCGGCATATGGACTCTTGCTTTTTGAGGTGACCCCACATTTTAAAAGGTCTTGGATTATCTTCTCAATTTTAGTCTTTTGGTGATGTGGGTAGCGATAAGGCTTGATGTTAAAAGGGTGTGATCCTGCCTTGAATTCTATTGTATGCTCGATTTCCCTATTAGGAGGCATTTTCATTGGCAGGTCTTAAAATAATTTTTCGTGTTTATGAACTAGTACTTGTACTTCTGGTGAACCTTCGTGGATCCCTTTTGTAGATAAAATTTCTAACTGATGGCATTGTACTATATAGGCTGGCGCTCCTTTTCAAATCATCTTCATCATCTGGGATGATGATACGATTTGATTTTCTGGTGCTTGGAATCCATATAACTTGTGCTTCTGCCCTTCCCACTTAAAGCTTATAAACTGCTTCTGATGGTTGGCAAAATAAGTACCTAAGATTTGTAGCCATTGAATTCCTAAGACCACATCTACTCCTCCTAGTGGTACGGTATAGAATGGAGATTCTAAACTAAAGTCTTTAATATGTAATTTGACCTTATGGCATTTCCCTATGTGCTCAATATTCTTGCCATCGGCCACCATTACCTTCATATTAGGCATGGGAAAAGTAAATATGTTGAGTCTTTTGGCCATGGTTGAATCTAGAAAATTGTGGGTGTTGCCAGTGTCGATGAGAACCATTACGTTGTTTTTCTTAATATGTCCTCTTAATTTTAGTGTCTAAGGTTGTGATATACCTGTCAGAACTGATAATGACACTTGCAGAATGATTTCTTCATCTACTTCTGGAGAGAAATCTGGGGTGTCTTCTATTCCTTCTACATCTGAATCATCATTGTTAGAGTCATTAGTTGCTTCACAATTATACAGATTTTTTTCTTTTCCACTAGCACACTTGTTCTTAGGGTCCTACTTTTCACCACAACGTTTGCACTTGCCCTCTCTTATCCTTTGTATTTCCATGTTAGATTTGTCTCCTTCACAAAGATGTGGTGGAACATATTTTATGTTATCTACATTTGTAGATTGAGGAAACCTTCGTCTCGAATATACTTTTTCTGGTTTTGACCAAGATAACCTTTCGAATTTCTTTTCAATAGCTTTTTCTTTTTGTCTTGCTAGTTCTACTAATGTAGTGTCATGAAGCTCGAGCTCTACTTGTATATGGGTTTTAAGTCCTGAGACGAAAGACTGGATTAAACGAGATTCTGACAATCTAGGTACTCGTGTCGCTAAGGTATCCCATTCTCGAGTGTTCTCATCCACATCTCCTTTTTTGGCATAATTTGATGAATGTTGAAAAAAAAATTTCTTCCTTTATACCTTGAAATATTTTAAAGAATGTATCCTTAAATTTTGTCCAACTAATAGCAAGCGTCATATTTTTCCACCACATATACCAATTATATGCTTCTCCTTCCATTTTCATGGAAGCGTGCTTAATTTTTTCGTCATCACTGTTAATGTCGTAAATCTCAAAATATTCTTCGTCTTTATTAAGCCATGCAACACTATTTTTTTCAATACTGTCAAACTTGGGTAGCTCAATTTTTGCTCTTTGTTGGCATGCTAACGGTGGAATGACAAGGGGGTATTGATTAGAAAATTCATTCCAAAGCTGCTTATTTTGAAAATTTGCATTACTATCTTCTTGATGGTGTGGGGATGATGTTTTGTGAGAGTCGGTTTTTTCATGATGATCTTCTGAATTCCCTGAATCTGTTGAATTGTTCTGTTGATTATGTTCCATATTTAGGAATATTGGCGGTTCTGTCTGATTTATCTTGTCACAGATGTCTGTTAGCTTTTGCATTGCTTGGCTATGATTTTCTATGGCCTTGCTATGATTTAGTCAAATTTTTCTTCTATCTGATTTGTCGTATCTTGAAGCTTTTTGATGTCGTTGGAATGTCCTACAACTGTACCCTCGAGATCGACTAATCTTTTGCTGAAGTCATCGGAATTATTATTGATCTTACTCTCAAGATCCAATTTTTTTTTTTGGAATTCAGCCATCGACATTGATGAAGACATTGAGCATGTATGAGATGGTGAATATTTATTTGCCACGTTTTTTTTTTTTAAATAATAATAATAATAATAATAATTATTATTGTTATTTTTAAATTATATAATTATTTTATATATATATATATATATATATATATATATATATATATTGTGAACTATATAATATATATTATATGACTATCGATCAACCCATCACAAAAAAACTCATCTGCTTTAAAAAAAATACCCCTCACCATATTTTAAAAATCCATCAGTTAAATGGTGTAAAAAATCATTTTTTATGAAATTGTGTCCAACGAAATTGTATACTTACCCATCCATCCACCGTTTTAACAGATTATGATTATACCGTGACCTTTATAACTTACAATTTATTTGTCAACGTGAGATATTAAACCCGTCGACCACGCCTGTTCATGTAGGGTCACAATGTTTATGTTTTTAAGTCCACATTTTCCAGTTGATGGCACCGTGGCCAACGACGTAGTAACAGAGTGGAGCAGCTCAAAGAAAATAGAATGACGGTGGAAGAAGGTGGCGGAACAATGCACGGAGGACGGTGGTACGAGGGTAGTGGAAATAATAGTGTGTGGGTAGTGGCAAAGGAGGGCCGATATGCGGATTGGATGGTGAACAGAAAGACAACGTTGAAATTGGTTGTCAGCGGCCGGACCAATGGATGGTAGAGGACGAGGAGATGGTTGTTAGAGCAGCAGTGGGGAGATTGGGTGGGGGAGAAGCATCGGGGAGAGGGGGCGAGAAGAAGTAGTAATAGTGTCGAGCGGGGAAAACAGCGACAGGGAGAGGGTGTGGGAGAAGAAAAAAAGAAAAAAAATGTTAAGGACACAGGAATAGATAATTGATACAATTGTGGTGGGAGGGTGTTGAGCGTGTGAGGGAAGAGCGGAGTAAGTTGTTTGGGAAAATCAGCAGTTGGGAGGGAACAACAATCAAACGCTCATAATATATGATGGATGCATATCATGGAATGTGGTGTGTTGATGGTGGGATACCGTCGGAAGCAGTGAAACACTGACTTGTGCAGAGATAACTAACCCAGAGATTTGAAATCGCTCTGATACCAATGGAGTGTAAAAATCAAATTTAACTAGAATTGTATATATTATTATTGATAAAAAGATGAGATGATTACAATGGGGAATCACCAAGGCTTTAAATACAGCCTCACAATGTCCCTTGGTGAAGAGGCATGATCTTTGATCATGCCCTTTCACTTAATAAAACCTAAGACAAGTACATTTAAATAATAATTGATAAATTGTACATAACAAGGCTTTCAACCAAGGATCTTTTATTCTCAGTTTTTTCTCCTTTTTTTCTTTTTTTTTTCTTTTTTCTTCTTTTGCGCCAGGACTGCCTCATGGAGGTTTTCAACCCTGGAGTTTGCCTTGGGCACCTCAGAGAGGTTTTCACCCATGCCTCTTTATTATTTTTTCTTTATTATTTTATTTTATTTAGGAGGCGTTAGGAACTATGGAGTTTCCCATGACATACACCTCCCTGATTATGGAATTTAAAAATTCTTCCCTTGACAGGGGCTTCTTTTAAACCTTGAGTCTATAACCATTGACAAGTAGGGGAATCCCTTCTGCATCTATGGTTTTGATCTGAATTGCACCATATCATAGCATTTTTCCACTTTGTAGGATACCAACCATATTTCCATTAGTTTTCCTTTGAAGTCCTTAAACCTTGAATCATACAACATCACCCAATCTCCTTATTGAAAGGTCTTTTCCTTAATGTTATTGTCATTCCAGAACTTCCTTTGTAGCTAAATGACCTCTATGTGGAGGATTTATTGCATTCTAAGCTCATCCAATCCATTTAATTACAACAACCTATCTTTTTGAGCATTTGAGATGTCTAGGTCTAGCTCAATTTCCATTCTTAATGTGTTGAATTCAAATTCAATTGAAAGCAGAGCTTTCTTACCATAGACTAGGTCATAAGGAGTGAATTGTGTTGTTGTTTTCCAAGTAGTGTTGTAGGCCCAAGTAGCTTATACCAATCTATCTGCTCAATATTTTATGTTGCTGCTCACAACCTTAGTGAGGATACTCTCTAAGGCTTTGTTAGTCACTTCCACTTGGCCATTCACTTGAGCGTGGTAGGTAGTAGAAGTCTTATGCTTAATCTTGTGCCTCCTCAGAATATTCTCAATGAGATGAGAAGTGAATTGTGCCCCCTGATCAGTGACTACTTATCTGGGGTACCCAAACTTGTAAAACACATTCTCCCCCTGAAATTTTGCTACTTTCTCCTTGGTTTCTACCTTCACAGCTTTTGTTTCAGCCCACTTTTTCAGGTAGTCAATGCAGACTATGATATACTTTTTTTGTTTAGATGGTGGATCAATAGGTCCAATGAATTCCATGCCCCATTTATCAAATGGCTCAAAGGGAACTTTAGGGTGAAAATGCATCTCATCCCTTTGTGTAGGTTTCCCCATCCTTTGGCACTAGTCGCACCTGCTACTATATCTTCTGGAATCTTGGTGAAGGATAGGCCAATAGTATCATGTCTACAAAAATTTGAAAGTAGTCCTTTTTGCAGCAAAGTGGCCTCCACATGGGTTATCGTGACATGCAAAGAGGATATGAAAAAACCTCTTCCTCCCTCACACATCTCCTGGGGACTTGGTTAGGGCCTAGCTTGAAAATATTCTCTCCCAATCCATGTGAACGAGGAGCTTTTTCTGATGATCTTTATTTTCTCCCTGAATGAGAGATTAGGAGGGAAATTTCTAGCAACCGAGTAGTTAGCTATCTCAAAAAATCATGGTGACAATGTTGAGACAGCAAAGAGATGTTCATCTGGCAGCTGGTCATCCACCATTCCTTCTTCACCTGCAGAGAGAGCTAACCTAGATAAAAAATATGCAACAACATTCTCCTTTCCAGGTTTATCAACAATAGTTATGTCAAAATGTTGTAAAAGTAACAACCATTTAATTATCCTAGAATTAACATCTGGTTTTTTCATTAAATATTTGATGGTTGCATGGTCAGTGTGAACAAAGGTCTGATACCTAGTTACATAATGTCTAAAATTGTTTAAAGCATGGACAATGGCTAACATATCCTTCTCTGTGATAGTATAATTTAGCTCAGCCTTAGATAATTTCTTACTAATGAAATAGATTGCATAAGGTAATTTTTCTTATAACTGTCCCAATGCTGCCCCCACAGCTTTTTTGGATGCATATGTGTGGATGTGGAAAGGCATAGTCCAATTTGGACTTCGGAGAATGGGGGAAGTAGTCAAATTTCCCTTAATGAGTTCAAAAGCCTCTTGACAAGGATTGGACCAAATAAACTCAGAATCTTTGGCAAAAAAAACAAATAGTGTCGAAGCCATCTTACTGAAATATTTGATGAATCTTCTATAATAACCAACTAACCCTAATAATCTCTTGTCATCTCTCTTCTTTTAAGGACCATGTACCCCTTTGATAATAGTGATTTTTCTCAGGTCCACCTGTATTCCTGCTTGGGAGATTGAGTGTCATAATACAACTCCTTCTTTCTTCAGGAATTCACACTTTTCTAGGCTCAGGGAGAGATGCATCTCAATGCACCTTCTTAATACTTTACCCAAATTGGAGAGAGCTTCCTGGAATTCATCCCCATATGGTGTGAAATAATCCATGTATATTTCAACAGATTCATGGACTAGCTTAGAGAAAACACTCAAGACAACTCTTTGGAAGGTAGTTGGGGCATTGCACAACCCAAAGGGTAGGACTCTGTAAGCGAAGGTGCCCCAAGGGTGGGTGAAAGTAGTATTATCTTGGTCTTCAGGGCTGATTTGAATCTGGTTTTACCCACTGAACCCATTGAAGAAGGAAAATAACTTCTTCCATGCAAGGCCATCTAGGACTTTGCCTATAAATGGCAAAGGGAAATGGTCCTTCTTGTTGGCTTTGTTAAGTTCTTGATAATCAACACAAATTCACCATTTTCCATTCTTCTTCAAGACTAGGACAAGAGGAGATACCCACCCACTGTCTGATATAGAATAAATGAAACCTGAATCCAAAATTTTATGCAACTCTTCCTTGAATATGTCCTTTAGAGCTGGGTTGATCCTTCTTTGGGGTTGTCACACAAGCTTTCATCTTTCTTTGATGTAAATATGATGTCTGCATACTGAAGGATGCACCCCTTTCATCTCCTTGTAATCCTAAGCAAATGCATCTAAGTTTTCTTTTAAAAGCTGACATAGTTGCGTTTCTTCTTCATCCGAGAGGTTTGAATTGATTTTTAGAGATCTAGATGGGCCAAACTCAACAACCTTGGTGGTTTTAGAAGTTGACTCAACTAAGTGCACTTCCATCCAAGGTTGGCTTTCAGAATCTTTGACTAGGTTTTCAAGAGGACTTTTAGTGGGGGACTGGTTTTGAATGACATAGTCGATAAGTTCGTCTTCATTAACTTGTATCCCTCTAACAACATATATGGTACAAATAGGGGTAGTGTTATATACCTCCTCTTCTTCATCCTCCAACCATATAGGTAGATCGTGATCAATGGAAGGCTGGGCTAGAGGATATAATACCAGCTATTTTTAATAGTCATGTTTCCAACCCGATAGCTAGTATAAGCATCTGCAGTGGCTGACCAAGGTCTCCCTAAGATGAGAGGATATCCATTGAACTTGATTTTTGGTCACAAAACTATAAAATATGTAGGATACTCCCAATATTCAATTGTAACCATAACATCCTCAACAATTCCTTCCGGAGTTACTGTGGACCGAACATTGATGGAAGCCACTAGATCAATAAGAGTATTGGGGACTATGACACCATCTATGTGTACATCTACAACTGGACTTCTAGGGTCCAGGTACTTTGGAAACATCACCCTTCTCAGAATTAATTCAGGAAACTATCCTACTACATTGATGGTGGGGGTACCTTTCTTCTTTCTCCCAGGTTCCTTGAAGCACTTTTCCTTGATGAGCCTATTGTAAATAGGGACATCCTTAATGGCCTAGAGAAGTGGTATCTTCACACACAAAATTTTCAACTATCCCATAAGTTCAATCTCCTCTAGGGTGTGTTGGCTATGATGGATCAAGCGCTCAGGAAAAGGAGGTTGTTGGATCTGAGTGTCACCTTATTCCTTTTCCTCCTCAACCTCTACATGTGGATATGGAGGGTGGTTTTCTGGGCATACTCTTCCTGACCTGAGATTAATATACTATATCCCCACAACATAAGCTGGATAGGATGTCTCTCCATTGTAGACCTATTGTTCCTATCTATTGTTCGGGTTCAGATTTGGCTATGCAGGAATTTGAGGTAGCTTGGGTGGAGAAACATGATTAATTTAAGGTTTAGGTTTGCGTGGAGGCATTGGAGTAGGTGGTTGATTGTGTTGAGGCCTCCACCCTTGGGATGGATTGTTCCATTGAGGTTTTTTTGGAACATACTACTGAAATGGTTGGTTCACAAGTTGAGGGTGATATGGAGGGTTGTAAGGCCAAGTAGGAGGTGTAGGCCAGGATGGAGGAGTGGGGGTGTACCAAGGTTGCATGGGTGCACTCTGATTATTGTGATAGTAAGAGTAAGGTGCACCTTGCATACCTTGTTGATATGGCCTAGGGCCTTGAGGCCTTCTCTGGTTGATTAAACAAAGTTGCTCTGGCCCTACTTCCCCACCTTGATATATAGCTTTAAGTCCAGGTAAGGAGGAGCACTTGTTTGTGGCATGATTCTCTTCATAGACTAAGAAAACCTCTATGATACTTAGTGTGCACTCATTTATGGGGTGTTTTCTGGTACATCTAGGGAAAAATATAGCCAAGGCTCTTTCTGCTTCCTCTTGCTTCCTTTTGACCTGCATTGTGTCCATTTGCAAAGAAAAGGTGTGCATCATGTCACTCTTGAAGTCCTCCAACATGTTTCCAATCTCATGTTTGATGGAGGTGGAAGAGGAAGGGGTATTGGATGTGCTTTTTCTAGCTCTGCCTTTCTTCCTAACTTCCCTAGAATGGTTTTGGAAGAAATTCTTAATTGTTTCATAAGGCGGTTGGTAGATATCTCCTCCTGATAACATATTTAAGGTTTCTATCACCTCCTCTATGATCCCTTAGAGAAGTACAAGTTTAAATGATCCTGGATCCAGAGTACAGTTGGTTCTATTATAGTTTAACTAGAACCTCTCTTCATAGTCTCCTAGGGATTGATCATACCCTAGAGTCATCCTAAATATCTCATCCTTAGTTTCCTTGGACCTATAGTAGTCTTTGTATTTGTTGTTGAAGGCCTCTTGCATCTGTTCCTAGGTAGTGATGTTGTTCCCAAGTAAACCCATGAACCAGCGTAGGGCTGCATCCTTAAGGATGGATGGGAATAGTTTCAAATTCTGATCATCTGAGGCATAGTCATAGGTCCTACAAACAACAACAAATTCTAACATGAATGTGTCAAGGTCTTCTGACGGTAAGTCCACGAAAGTGTGGAAGAGCTGAGGGGCTAATGTTTTTCATATTAGTTTCCCCATCTACCTCTCTAAGGGGAAAGGCTTCCTGGGTTTCAGTGTTAGCCATGGTCTAGATAGGTGAAGCAGGTTCGTCAGTTGAAACAAGATCTTCTTCTTCCCCAATTGGTTCTTCAAATTTTTCAGAAGGCTCACCAATGGTGTGTTCAATCTCACAACCACTGAAGAAGAGTGAAGGGTGACTATGTGGTGATGTGGGGGTTTTAGGTAAAAAATTTCCCTGAGTATCCCTATTCCTAAGAGGCATGAAAACCATATATTTTTGTATTTTTCAATATTTATGAAACAACATGAAAAATTAAAGCAGAAAATAATGCGAAAACAAAATCAAAGAATCTACTAGACACCTCCCTAGAAATGACGCCAAAAAGTGGTGAACCCTGGTATTGCACCAAGAATGTCGCAACTCCCAGAGGCTGCCCTACTTTAATTTATCAACCCGTGGTTCATACAAAAATTGAGGTGAAAATTCTATATACACAGCATATTCATTCTGTTATTTCTTAAATCTACCTCAGGCTGAAAGAAGGCAAAGTTCAAGGTAACATCAAACCACGCTCAGTCTGGTAGCTAGCCCTACCAGAATGGGAGAGGGCTCTCTCCGAGTCAATCTCAGCAAAAATAATCGAAGGGGCTTGAGATGACTTGAAACAAAGGCTAATTTTAGGCTAGGTATATAAGTAAAGGAGTTTGATTTTATTTTGGGGTTTTTTTGTTGGAAACAAAGGGAAAGGTAGTTTTGGGTTCGGGGATGAGGCCTAGTTTTTGCAGAGTCCTGAATGGGGCAAGGAAGGAAATTGTTTTGATGCTTTGAATTGAATGAATGGATAGTTTAGACCGGTGAGGAGCTGAAGAGGGAAAGAGGCTTTCAAGAATCCTCTTCAAACAGATGAAAACATGGAAAATTAAACAAAACTGAAGGCAAAGCAAAGCAATCTAATGAATTCCACCTTTATCACTCATTTTTTTAATTTAAGAAGAAAGGAGAAGGGAAATGATACACATAAACATCAATGAACTTACAGTCACATAGAGAAAAACACCATCAAAACACAGAGCCACATGGATCCAAAAGAGTGCTGCAAACCTTGGTCTATTCCTTTGCCAAAATTGCAGAGATGAAATGTACAATGAAATGCCAAGCAATCCCAAGTGTCCAACCCTGAAAATGACTGAAGAAATACATGATATAGACAAGCCTAACTCATTCCCATGCCTCTAGGGGTCGATCTCATAATTCTAGGAGCTGTTTCAACCATATATAAACTAAGAACTGGAAAATAGGCAATGAAACAACTTGCCTCTATATGATAGGAAACTGATTCATTCACTTACATTTCACTTTTTGGTGAATGAATCCACTAAGATAAGTAAAAATGTGCCAAAATTACATCATGGTCATGAAATTACATCAAGTTACATCAAGAGTTACATGAAAAAGTTAAACTAGCCAAAACTAGGCGAAAATCTGAGCTGTTGAGTGAAAAATAGGCCAAATTTCCCTATGCACCGCGCCTGAAATCTCTATGCGTAGCACAAGTTTGAGGCTGATTTTGAGGGCGTTCATGAAGTTCAAATTAAGCGCAGGATAGCTTGTTGGAAATACCTTCCTATCTAATTTCCAACCCAAGTGGAATTTCTGAATTTGGTTTCATTTTGTCCTTCCAAAAATCAAATCTCCCATCACTGCTTCCTGTGTGTGCAAAAAGTGGCAGAAAGGCCATTTTTAGGGTGTTTTTGACCCTTTAGGCAACCCAAAACTTGTCAAAATCCTTAGGTAATCCATAGGCATGCACAAATTTTGATGAAAAATCCAGAAATGCAAATTTTTCCTCCAGAAGAGCTGCCAATTATAAGTGCGCGCCAAGTGGCACTACGCGTCGGGCAGGAAAATCTGTGTTTAGGCCCAAAAATTCAAAATTGACAAAATTTTTCCCAAATTTCTTGAAATTTGGGCTGAATGCCCACCATCAAGCACTATGCTAGGCCAAAGAAGCTTCGACCAAAATTTGGAGTCTATCATGCCTTTTACGACGCTTTAGTGCCCTCCTTAGCCTTGCTTTCAGGATCTTGATCCTCGCTTTGCAAACATGATTTCGTGCCCAATAATGGTTCTTCATGTGCCTGAGCATGTTATTTTCCTTGTTCGCCTTCTCAAACAACTTCTCGAGATGAATATTGACCCTCTCAAGCCAAGTCTCCCTATCAGCCTCAATCTCCCGCTCAATGGGTGTCATCTCGTTTTGGCTTCTTCGGGCAACTTGCCGGTTCTCACGGATGTTTTGCAACTCCATGATTGTTTGCTGATCCTCCAAATTTTTTTTCCGCTGCTCCAGATATTTTATGATCCATTGGGCTCTCTGCAACTTGATGGTCAAAGTGCCAATCTCCGCCTTCTGCTCCTGAATGGTCTCTCTCAACTTTGAGCTTGGAGAGCTCAAATCCTCATCAATCAATATGAAATCAGTATCCTGGCCTCCTGAAGGGCCCTCATCCTGAATAGGCCTCTTACCTCTGTTCTGTACCTGTACCTGTGCTGCTGATGATGGCAACGAGATCCCTTCCACCCCGGGTGGAGATAGTACTCGTCGGGCTGCTGCAAATAATACTCTGGTACCTCTCTAATAAGTAACAAATACTGGCACACTGATAGGCTCTGTCTCGTGACCTTCAGGATGATGTGAAGGTTCACCTGCATCATGGACAACCTCTGGAGGAGCCTGAGGAACTGTGAAGAAATCACGGGAAATGAAATCCTCCCATGAAATGCCCTGCAATCCAAGATGATGTACAACCACGATCTTGATGAGTGCATAGTGATAAATACTGTTGTACTGCTACTCGGGAGTTTTCTTCTGCACAAGAGTGGTCATTCTCTCGATATTCCGGCACATGAAATAAGGAATGTTCATCATCCTCACTCTCGTGAAATGCATCAATAACCTGATATGGTAGGCATAGAGGCGTGAAAACTGGCCCTCACAACTAAAATATCTAATAATGAGTTTCATCAGAGGCGCATAGGATTCCTTTAGGAACCGGAATGGGAACACCCTGTTGAGCTGTCTCACATAGCTAGGCCTGATGTATGGTTCATAATTCACTCTGTCCACCTGTTGTCTTTTGTTCCACTGTTCACCCACATTCGGTATCCCGGTTGCTTGAGAAATGGTTTCTGGTGTCAAAGTGAAATTTACACCAGCAAGAGCTACCTGACCATCATGTAAATGCAATACAAAAAAACGAGCCAACTCCTGATAATGATGAATCCTAGCAATCATCTCACAATACTGATAGCATGAATGCTCTCGAAAACATGCCATTGCAAGTGGGCAAGCCTGCAATTGAGTTAATGAGGTGGGCTCTTCTCTCACATGTTTCCACCTTTACGAGGCCTTCTCGGTGCATGTAGCTCAGTGGTAGAATCACTATCTCTGTCATAGGATGTATCAGTGTCTTTCTCCATGATGTTTCAAGGTCTATGTTTGGCTTATATGTGAGGAAAATGAGAATTTGGTGCTTTGTTTTAATTGCCAAATGTGTGTCAAAGGGAGGGACTGTAGGAAATATAGGGCAGTGAGGAAAATGGGGTTTAATCAAATAATAACTTTCCTTTTGGAAGATTTTTATTTGACAAACTTAGGGACAAGGGACAACCACTGGATTTTTTGGGAACTTGGGGTTTGGGAATTTTTATAAGTGATATGGGAAAGTGAAAATGATGGGAAATGAAATGATTTATGGATAGGGATAATGGGAATGAGATGATAGGAGTGGTTTAGGATATAAGGGAATAGGGGATTAACAGTGATGATAGGATTATAGTGAGGGAGAATAAACAAGGTGGGGGAAATGGAGTATTTGGCACCAAAATTACTTTTAAAACACCAATTTTAAAACCCTAAGGAGCAATTTTTAACACGGTGATAGGGCTTATGGTTTTGACATTCAAATTCTCATAATATCTCTTTCAAACAACACCAAACACTAATTTATGGCAATTGCAAGATGACTTGAACTTACTTGGAGCAGAGGAGACCGTTTCGTTTTGAAATTTGAGAGAGATGGCAACAAATTTTGTTTTCCGGGCCAATGTGCCACGTGCACAACCCAGTGTGCCGCGCTCTCTGTGTGCGCTACGCCAGTTCAATTTTGCACTGAGGTGAGCATCCCTGTGTGCTGCGCTTGACCAGTGCGCCGTGACCTCCACCCAGTGCGCTGCGATAGTGAACTCACCCACATCTTCGGCCTTCAAACCTTGTTTTGCTCTTCCACGACTTAACTGGGCTCAATGTTATCTCTTGGCATGTAAATGAGTTATTAAAACACAAAAATATCTTTTATGCCAAATAATTTGATTTTTAATTTGGAAAAACCCACTTTGTAATGTTTGAACTTTGACACTTTTCAAATGAACTCTGCTTTTGTTTGTTTCCTTGGATTTTTGAGCTGAATGATGAATTTATTTTCTGTCTTTGCAGGGATAGCTGGCATGGGATTTTGGCAAAGGTGACCAGGGCTGCGCCTGAAGTACTTCACAACTGAAACAACTTTGAGAATTACATTACATTTATTACAAAAGACGAAATTGACGATTTTTATTCAAAATAGAGTGTTGAAGAAGAATCATTATCAAGCATTATGACGATGAAATTTTTGCAATGAAAACTTATTTCGAACCTCCCTCATGTGTCTGCTAACATTATTAGACATTCTGAAGACTAAATTAATGAAACCCTAGACCTAATGAGACTAAAACCCCTAAAATGACTCTTTGTTGACCAAGAGAACAAACATGACTGTAAATGATTGTGAATGATTTCGATGAACAAACACGGACCAACAGGTACATGAAATGAGGGATATGAGAGAAAATACCCTTCCGTCAGATGATTCATGCTCCTAATGGAATGCAGCTAACTGAAATGAATGAGACACCTAAAATGAAATGCAACAAGAGAAATTTGATCTCTGAAGGAGGGATGAAGATACCGACTCTAACACATTCTATTCATGTCATCCTCTTCTGAGCTCTACAAAAGGGTGTTACTTCTAGGGTTTCTAGGTGAAGTTTGTCACACTTCTGGAATTAGCCCTAGGGCTACAAATGATTCAAATCCATGGCACTATCAGTAAGTACAAAATTATACCATAGTAACCAAGTACATATGACTATTCTACAATGAAATAAATCTACTTATTGAACTATGATAAGAATTGTAAAAGCAACCTAGGTACCTTGCATGAAGTAAATTGCTGAATTGAAGTGGCATGAAGGAAAATATTCTAATCACCCTTAGCTAGGCCAAATGGCTAAAAAAACCCTACTTACCCTATGCTCTATTTGTCATGCTTTTATTCATGCAACTATTCATGACCTAACAATGCTTAAAAATGTGTTTTTATGCAGTTAGGAGAAGAAAGTGCTAAGGTGGTTGATGGAAGGCTTGAACACATGGGGGCAAGGCTGGAGGTGTATGAGTAGTTCTTGTAGGTTTATAAGGTGCCCATGGAGGTTTTTGGGCTTAAGGAGGGGCCCGCAGGTGTCATTCCAAGTGCTGCTACAGGTTTCTTATAGTGCTATAGGTAAGTCCTGAATTGCTACAGGAAACAAGCCGAGGGAAATCCGAGTCCAAAAAGAGGTGGAAAAAGGGTATGAAAGGTGGTGTGAAGGTGGATGAGGATTATTTGGGGGTGGCCCATGCCTTTTCCAAGCTCAGGACCTCTTAGGAGGCCTGTCTTGCACCCCTAGGGTAATTTCACGGTGTAGGGATGGAAAATCCGAAAATAGGGCTGATAGTGATTTTCATGAATAAAGGGTTGAAGGGGGATGACAGATGAAGATGGAGGTGCTGGTGAAATTCTCCTTGGCTGTGCCACCTATTCCGGCAATAAAATTTCCTATTCATGCAATAAAGATGGAAAAATTCATGATAAAGACAGTGGAAAAGATGACTTGAATTTGTAAAGAAAATCTATCCTAATCTAGAAATAGAGATCTACCACAACATATTGAACATGTTCATGGAATTACAACAAATAATCTCATCTATTACAAGAAATCATAAACTAAAAATAATTTTTGGTCTATGGGGAAGGTCTACCCTCCTCAAGCTCTATTGACAAAGGTGAGAGGGGGAGGCTTGACTCACAAATTTATGGAGTTTATCACCTATTCTACCACTCATGTAAGCATACTAAATCTACATTAGAATACAAATGGAAGAAAACTAAAACAGGAAATGAAAATACCAAAAAAATAGCTAACTATTCATAAGAAAAACTAGCTAAATGACATTAAGGGAAAGAATTATTACACAAAAGAGGTTGAGGCACATCGATTGGGCCCTAACCCACAAGCCTAGTTCTCTAGAACTAGATCAGTAAGGAAAAGTATGAATACTCATTTCATTTCAAAAGATAGTCTCGTTACATTAATTTTAAAGTCTTGAAAAACTGATTACAATAGCAAAGAGCCTAATGACTTCCTCCAAAATCTGAATCCTAATGAGCTCTTTCTTAGCTCTATTTAACCTAAAGGGTGGCTACCAAAAACTCCCTAGAAAATAGGTGATGAGTACACTTGACTCCAAGTGAAGTATGGCCTGAGTGCACTTGGGCTTGAGTTTGCTTGGCTGCCTTTGGGAGCTAAGGAGGGTGGACAACCCCCTAGAATCTTTCCTTGTTGTTTACTCCGAGTCTTTATGACAAATCTTCACAAAAATGCCATATCTTCATGATTTTCCTGCATTTAATCTTATGTTAGGTACTCGAATTATTTTAGGCCTCAATCACCACCTACACTAGCATCATAAGACCATAATATAATAAAAAATGCAAGAAAATTGATTTAATAAGGCAAAAAGGTGACCATTAACCCCTCCAAATGCACCTAATGATGGAGCTCATCAAGTTTTTTAGATATATTTGGTATACAACTGCATTGGTGAGTCCTCTAAGTTCCCTCCAAATTTGAGGAAATTCCCATGGCTATTTTGAGAAATATCTCAATAACTAGCTCTAAAATCAATTCTACCCTTCTCCCATCTTGGTTAGAGGTGTTTCTAGTGTCATTTTCTCTTGAAAACGTGTTGGTATTTCACCTTTCTTTGATCCATTTCTTCGCATCCTTGCTTGAACTAGTCATATTGTTGATGATCATCCCAAAACCTTGTCTTTCTTGGACTCCCCCTAGGTCTCTCTTGTGGTCCCAAACATTTGTAAGATTATTATTTTGCAAAACCCTAAGAGTGACCCTTTCTTATTTAGGAAGCCTTGACCTAGGCATAGTTCTTATATTGACTTATCCTTTTACCTAGGTCCCAACCTTCTTGGAGAACCCTTCTCTTGCTTTTGAAGCAAACAAGCTTTCATCTAAGCCTCTCCTTTGAATGGGCCTTTGAGAATCACATTATACCTAATCATTAACCTCATCATTCTAGTTATTTCATTAATAGAGGGACTCCTCCCATTAGTTAAAGTTTGTAAAGAGAAGGGGACATCAACTGGGGTGATAGTGGGTCCTTGTCCTATCGCTGTGATTTGGTCTACTAGTTTTCCTTTAAGTACTCCTCCTAGGGCCCCTACTAGATTGTGTGGTAACACAAACTATAATTGAATCCTTAAACATGGCATAGGTTTCTTTTGTTAATAATAAACAATTTTTTGAATTAGGTGACATGCTTCAATTTTCTAGTCACCCCAACTTCACATTATATACATTTTGTTTTCAAATCAAGAGGTATGACACACCTTGGTAAATCAGTAATTCATTGTGACAAAATATGCTCTGGAATTTTGGATGTATATATTTCTGAAAATAAGTACATGGAACTTGTCTGTATCAAAGGATTTTGGAGCCTTCACACAAGCCTATGGACATAGAATTCCCTTATACATATATAAAAAATGCTTGCCTTCACCAAGATATCAAGGCAGATCAAAGAGCATGGGAGAAAAAAATTGTTAATGTTATCTCATCTTGTAGTAGTTTGTTAACCCACTTTTCTTCCCATTCCCACCAACATTCCCATAATATATAAGTAGCTATTATGGGAGCAAGGATTTGATCTTGGATTCCTTACATCGTTTGGAGGCTTGTAGCCGATGTGTTTATAATTTTTCTTAATAGAAAAGTAATCATGATTTTTCCAAATGACCACAAAATGGGAACCATATATAGTATAATTAAATAAAAGTTTTAACCATCCTTCAGGCTATGTAAAAAATTAGGTTCAATGATAATCATAAACTAGCCTACTTAAGACTAAAGAGTTAATTATCATCCCTCCAAATAATTTCCTTCTTTCTCACTACTTGGGCTATTGTCATCATTGTTTAAGTGGGGTAGCAAAAAGCCCAGGTGAGATGGTATTTGAAAGAAGTGCTTCTAATTTATTCTCCTCGGGAAATTATTGGACATCATTTCTTCCACTTATTTTCATGAAATCCAATTTAATCAAACTTTCCCTTAAAATTATGGCAAGCTTGTTGAAGTGGTATAACTCACAATAATGCTCCTTGCAATGTTAAAGGTCAAGAATGTAGTAAACCACCTGATTCTTCTCATTAGCTTCTCAAACGTTGTTGAAAATTTTTGCCTTTCATTCCTTTGTCCAACCCCTTTGGGCCTACAGGATCCTCCTAGCCAAGAGGCCTGCATAGAATATTTGTGAAAATGATAAGGATACTCAAATCTAGCAATAAACCCTTTTGGAATTTTCTATGGGATATGAGTAATCTATGTAGCATAAAGGATCTTTAAATATATGGTTGGAGGCTTGTTGGGTGATATTATCAAAATTCTATCCATAATAATCTTTTTGGAGAGATTTGTAGTTCACATATAATCTAAGAAGATCTGCTCTTTACATGGAATCATTTAACAATATAATATTTATAATATCATGCAAGGATGAACATCAAGAAATTTCATTGGATTTCTCACTTTTTCTTACCTATCTCTCTATTTTTTGTGGTAATTTTATTCCACTCAGAAACTTTGATACTTTGCGGGTCTTGGAATATCTAAGAGTCGCAATAAAAGACTAGAGGAACATAAGGAATTGAGGAAATTCATCTTTGGAATTGTCTTGGATAGGTCAGTAGATGAGACATTTCAAAATCGGATCCTGGTATTGTGCTATGTTTTCATGGATTCCCTACAAATATGTTTGTGATCCATTTTTCTCCATTTGTGATCCATTTTGTTCCATATAGCACATCAAGTTTGTTTCTTACAGAATTAGACCTTTGAGATCATTCCTATCCCTAAGAATACCTAGTTTAGTTGCATGTTAAGGAACCATTTCAACATTGCATTAGTTACTTGTTGAGGAAACGTTTCAGTGTTGAATTAGTTACTCAGTGAGGAATGGTATCAACCGTGCGTGTTCTAAAGCAAATGAAAAAAGGCATGGTTTGCCAGTAATTCAATTTATTATTTTTATTTGGTTTAAGTTCACCTTTTTGCACAAGAAGATGTCTTATTAGAGAAAACAAGTTTTTTTGGGGGGGAGGATTTGATTCTTGGTGAAACCATGGAACACCTTGCTTTACCATTAATCCAAAAATCCATTGCCTTGTTGGGAGACATACTGAGAGGGGGGGATGAATTAGTATTTAGAGCTAACTGATAAACTTTCTACTTTTCTTTTCTCAAAACCCATACGCTACTTTACAGAACAAAACTAGCGTATATACGCTGATATCCTTAAGGAAACTCGCGTATGCTCAGAACTCTTATTATGTATTTGATTCTTAAATCATTGCATCATTTATCCATCAGATGTTAAGTATTAAGCATGTGCAATAAAAATAGAATAACCTATCACACATAAGCAACACACATGAACACCAGGATTTAAGGTGAGAAACCCAAGTCAAGAGAAAACCACCGCTGCCGTCGTCTCAGTCTTCAATATTTATTATAAAGAAAACATCTTACAACCATGTACTGGCGTAGACTCATACCATCACGCAGGCACCCACCTGCAGAAGGCTACAAGCTTCTCTCGTTTACCAGCCTCTCCTGGAAGGGAGCTACAACCCCCTGCTCTCCTTTACCAGCCTCTCCTGGAAGGGAGCTACTACCCCCTGATATTAGCACTAGCCTCTACTGGCAGAAAGCTTCTACTTTCATACTGAAGGCTTCAACCCTTAGATCCACTGCAGACCACATTTCATCAATTTTCATACTGGATCAAACAGCTTCAACACAACCCTTCACTTATCAACAAACATACTTTGCCCAATACTTCAAACAGAACAGTGAGACCACTATAACCAGAATATCAGAGATAACCCAGACTTCGGAATAGATATGCAGAAGTAAACTCAACCTTGAACATTCATTGAATCAAATATCATACGCTACTTTTCTTTACTGAAGCCGCGTACATACGCGCTTTCCTGCACACCAACCCGCGTATACTTCTGTGTATTTTATTCTTCAGAAAATCCTATACGCGCCTTTCATTAATAAATACCACGTATACATGCGCTTTTGCAGATACCAACTAGCGTATAGATCTGTAAATGGAAAACTTTACAAAATAGATCAGATCTATAAACTTACCCAGATTTCTTCATTATCTTCAGCAGACTTTGCGCCAGATATTCACCATTTCTTCTTCCGCAGATCATCCTAGAGATTTATCATCATCATAAGATCTAGAGATCTTGAACCATCCTCAGATCCATGGGTGCATCAAAGATTCAGATCTATCAATTAAGAACAGAGTTCATTCATGCAGATAATCCTTAGAGATATTTATTCATCAACAACCCTTACTCATGCACACCCTTGCACAATGATCTTCTTCTCCTTATATAGATTTAGCCTTTATCAATACCATGATTCAAAACCACACAACTTCCGATGGTATTCCTGGACGGGATCAAATAGATAATCCAACGCTCAATACAGTGGGCCAATACCATGGTAATGCCCCTAGGTATCATAGTTTTTTAGAGCGCAAAAGGCATACACGACTTTGAGCGTGCGTATCCGCGTGTATACACAACTTATCCTCATAAAAACTGCGTATATGCTAACCCTGAATGTATACGTGGGTTCCCTTCACAAAAGTAGAGTATATACATTGTGACATATTATATTTATCATTTTTCTGGCACTTACTGGAATTGTTTTCTCTGTCACATCTGAACTGATCTGTAGATACATCATTCTTACATCTTTAGCACATAGGTTTCTTATCATAGGCGACTCATCAAGTAGGTTTCCATCAAGGCCAACTTCATCAAGTAGGTTTCCATCAAGGACAACACATTGCATCATATTGCTAGCAATCTCCCCCTTTGGACTTGATGGCAACCACAATGGTGTTTGATCACCACAACAGATAGATACATTGAATATAACCATAATGCAACCACCATGATACTCTACCCCTATTCAAACACCATAAACACCATGATACTCTCCCCCTTTGACATCAAGGGCAAAGGGCGGATCAAAACCAAAACAAGGTTTTTCTTCTCATGTAGAAAGAAGAGCTCTGTAGATCTGATGTGCACTGAAGCTACCATGCTCCCCTTGAGTTCATGTTGAATCTTCAAACATATTTTTCAATGAAGTACATGACTCTATGACCTTTCCTATCACCAAGGACTCATACTTACATCAATGATCCAACCAAGTGGATTTACATATGTGACTCGGGTACCCAACCAAGTGGGTTTACACATTTTGACTCAACTACCCTACCAAGTGGGTTTACAAATTTGACCAAGTCCTTACATGATTGAATATTAAAATTTTACATCATAGG
This sequence comes from Pinus albicaulis, assembly GCA_034641835.2. Classification (NCBI taxonomy): domain Eukaryota; kingdom Viridiplantae; phylum Streptophyta; class Pinopsida; order Pinales; family Pinaceae; genus Pinus; species Pinus albicaulis. The sequence goes on along the minus strand of CM076584.1, from coordinate 680,565,031 downwards.
TCTCAACATGACCTTTTCATCACATTACAAATATGACCTTTTGTTACAAATACCAAAAAGACCTCAAGAGAGAGATCATATTTCAGAACCATCATAATGCCAACAATGCATCCTTTCCACATGACCAATGCTCCCCCTTAGCTTGTGCATCCTGAACACTTTCAACAACAAATAATCAAGGCATCTTCATCAAATATTAGAGAATGAAACAGAAATATGAGAGCTGAAACATCACCAGAGATACCCAACAGCACCATAGCTGTGCAGAAGAATGTTGACCCAGAAAAATTTGTCAGTAACCACCCATACACGGTTTTCTGTGTATAAACTCGCGTGTATACGTGACTTTATTTCAGGAAATCCGCGTATCCAATTTAATATTCTGCATTTAAGCGGATCTGATCTTTTGCATGGCAGAGACTACTCCCAGCTTCTGTTTGAGATATTTGAACGCTTCCCTAGGTAGAGGTTTGGTAAATATATCAGCAACTTGTTCTTTGGAGGGAACATACTCCAACTTCACCTTTTGTTCAAGCACTTGTTCACGTAAGAAGTGATACTTGATGGGAATGTGCTTGGTCTTGGAATGCATAACAGGATTCTTTGAGATATTGATGGCACTTGTATTATCACACATAATGGAGATAGGAGGTGAAAATTTGATTTGAAAGTCTTGTAAGGTTTGCATCATCCAAAGAAGTTGAGTGCAACATGATGTGGCAGCCACATATTCTGTTTTTGCTGTAGATAAGGCAATAGAGTTTTTCTTCTTGCTGAACCAGGATACTAACCGAGGCCCCATATAGAATGCACCACCACTAGTGCTTTTCCAATCATCAACATTTCCAGCCCAATCTGCATCAGTGTAAGCATGAAGAGTAAGATCAACATTTTTTAGATACCATAGTCCAAAGTCTTGAGTTCCTTGTAGATATTTGAATATTATTTTGACAGCCTGAAGGTGAGAATCTTTTGGATTAGCTTGGAATCGTCCAACAATCCCAACAACATGCATAATGTCTGGTCTAGTCCGAGTGAGATAAAGTAGACTTCCTATCATAGATCTATATTCTGGTTGATTCACCGTGGGAGAATCATCATGAGAACTGAGATTACATTCGGTTATCATTGGTGTACTTACAAGTTTGCACTATTCCATGTCATACTTCTTTAGAATTTGCTTAAGTTATTTTTCTTGTGATAAGAATATTCCATTTGTAGTTTGATGCACTTGCAAGCCAAGAAAGAATGTTAGTTCCCCAATTAAATACATTTCAAATTCTTGCTGCATAGCAGAAGAAAATTTCTGACTCATAGATTCTTCATTGCTTCCAAAAATGATATCATCAACATATACAACCACAATCAATAGTTTATCATTTTCATTTTTTGTGTATAAATTGCTATCAGCAGACCCCTTTGAAAATCCTTGTTGATGAAGATATTTGTCAAGATGATAATACCATGCCCTTGGGGCTTGTTTGAGACCATATAGAGCCTTTTTAAGTCTGCAAACAATTTTTTCATCATTTCCCAAAATGAATCCTTCTGGTTGTTCTATATAAACTTCTTCTTCTAGATCACCATTGAGAAACGCAGATTTAACATCCATTTTGATAAACATTGATTTGTTGGAATCTTGAAAAAGAAAGAAACATTCTTATGGCTTCAAGTCTAGCTACAGGAGCAAAAGTTTCTTCAAAGTCTATACCTTCTTTTTGAGCATACCCCTTGCAGACAAGTCTAGATTTATTTCTTATAACCTCCCCATTCTCATTTAACTTGTTTTTGAATATCCATTTGGTTCCAATGACATTTTTGTCATGAGGTCTTGGTACTAATTCCCAAGTGTGATTCTTTTCAATTTGATCAAGCTCTTCATTCATGGCTTGAATCCAACATTCATCTTTGCTAGCTTGATTGACATTGTGTGGTTCAATAGTGGATAGAAATGCCAGATAGCTAGAAGATTCAACAAGAGTCCTTCTTGTTTGTACACATGATCCCTTATCTCCCAAAATTTGAGATTCTGGATGATTCTTTTGAACATATCTGGATGGAGCTTTTTCAGATAACTCATCTTCAAGTTATTCATTGGGTTCACTGTCTATATCATTGCTATTTGATGTAGGAGGACATATGTCACCATCGTCTTCATTTGTTGTTTGTTTTTCTTCTTTTGGGGCTACAAGAGACTCATCAATAACAACATCTATACATTCAAAAATCTTCCAAAGTATTTTATTGTAACATTTATATGCTCTACTCCTAGAGGAGTAGCCAAGAAGTATTCCTTCATCTGCTCCAGATTCAAACTTGCCAATTTTTTCATCATTATTTTTGATAAAACATCTGCTTTCAAAAACTCTAAAATTCTTCACAGTGGGAGGATTACCATACCAGAGTTCATATGGAGTTTTATCACTATTTACTCGAACATGTGCCTTGTTAAGAATATTTACCGCTGTATGTGCTGCTTCTCCCCAAAAAGTGCCAGGTGTTCCAGAATCATCAAGCATAGCTCTAGCCATTTGTTGAACTGTTCTGTTCATTATTTCTGCTACGCCATTTTGTTGTGGAGTGCCAGCTACAGAAAATTGTCTTTTTATGCCATGTTGTTCACAAAATTCAAGGAATTCATTTGATGTATATTCTCCTCCTCGATCAGATCTAAGACACTTGATTTTCAGATCTAATTCATTTTCAACTAGTGCTTTGAAGGTCTTAAATTTCTCAAATGCTTCATCTTTGTGTTTAAGCAACCCAATCCAACACATTCTAGAGAAATCATCAATAAATAAGATATAGTATTGTTCACCACGTGGTGACTTTTTCCTCACAGGTCCACACATGTCAGTATGAATAAGTTCAAGAGGCTTACTTGATGATCCTTCCTTGGCATTAAACTGTACTCTGGTTTTCTTACCAAATTGGCAAGATTTGCATATGATATTTTCGGGTGGAGTAATATTGGGAAGATCACGAACTGCTTTAAGTCTGCTTGATTTGTTGATCTGAGAGAAGCTCAGATGCCCCAACCTTCTATGCCATAGCCAGTTTTCTGAAGATTTACTCAAGTAACATTGTTCTTTGCAATTCTTCAATACATACAGGTTGCTTGGAGTTCTTTTTCCTTTTATAATTGTTTTACATGTATCAAGATCACGTACCACACATTCTTTTGAACTAAAGACAACTTCAGTTCCTTGATCACACATTTGACTTACACTTAACAGGTTATGCCTTAATCCATCCACATACATGACATCATTAGCTTTCACCTTTTCTTTTAGAAACAAAAACCCTTTTCCCTTAATTACCGCAGGAGTACCATTTCCAAACGTAACCTTCTTTTCCTTTTCTAGAGCATTATATGTAAGAAGTTTGTTTTTGTCACCTGTCATGTGTCTTGAGCATCCACTATCAATGTACCATTGATTTTCTTCACCTTCTGCAAATAACGCTATGCCACAATTTTCAACCTGCAATTCCTTCTTTTTCCATACTTTGGAGCTTGAAGGAACATGCTCTTTTGGCTGAACTTTGCTCCTGCATTCAGATTCTTCATGGCCAAAGTTATTGCAATAAGCACATTCAACTTCATTTAGAAATGGAGAAAATTTGTTATAGGTATTATTCTTTGTTTCAATATCAATCCTTTTCTTTCTTTCTTCTCTTGTCATGATGGTTTTATATGCAACACATTGAACAGCTTTATGACCAAAATTGTGACACGAGAAACATTGTCCATTGAAGAAGAAATTTCTACGATCATGAAATCTTCTACTTGAATTTACCTGTTGATTGTTGTTTCTTGGAAAGATATTCCTGTTGGTGTTCTTTGAATTGAGATGATCATGCTTTACCTGTAATGATTCTTTATTCCCTTGCTGAGTGGCAGAATGTTGTAAACCAGCTGTAGCTGCTTTTAGATAATTTGGTGCTGAAGCCTGAGAAGATTGTCCGGTATATCAAAGACCTGTCTTTATAAGAGGAGAACGTTGTACCTTGATAATCTCATCTAGGGTTTCAGAACCTTTAGAAAATCTAAGATTCAGAGTCTTTACTTTCTCAAATTATTTTCTTAGACTTACCACTTCACATTCTAATTTCTCATTGTGTTTCTTCGCTTCTTCAAACTGCTTTTCCAGAGTTTCTATGGTTATTTTCCTTTCTTCTAAGAGTATTTTACTTTCTTCTAAGCATATTTCGAGTTGATTGTTTTCTTCAAGAAAATCATTGTCCTCTAGAGCATCCACAAAAGTATCATTTTCTTCTCTAGATTCAAATGCCATGAGAAGTCTAAGATCTTTTTCACATTCTTTCTCACTATCAGATAACCCATTACTGTCTTCATGAGTATAGTAACTTTTTCTAGTGTTAAACCGATTCTTATTCCTTCTTGCTACTTCCTTCCCTTTTACAGGTGTTTCTTTATGAGGACACTTAGCAGCATAATGACCAACTCTTCCACACTCAAAACATTTGAAAGGAAGCTTACCTCTGAACCGTCCTGTGCCAAGTTGGAGTTTCTTTACAAAATTAACCTCATATTATTCTAAGATATATCCTGATCCTTCTGCTTCTTGTAATTCTTTCCCTTTTGTATAAGCTCTGAAGACAGCCTCTTTGACTTCAGATGGTCCTCCTCTTCTCATTTCATATGCAGTTAGTATGCCATGAAGTTGCACCACAGTAATATTTTGAAGATCCCGTTTTTCTTCAAGAGTAGAAACTTTTGACTCAAATTTTGTCGTTAGCGATCTTAAAATTTTCTCAACCAAAGTAGATTTGGTTATTGTTTCTCCCAGATTTTTCATATGATTTACAACATCATCAAGACGTAAAAAGAAACTGGCAATATTCTCATCACTATGCATCTTTAAATTTTCATATTCAATTCTGAGAGTTTGAAGTTTTGCACTTTTTACCTTTGCATCACCTTCATAACTTAGAATTATTTTGTCCCATATCTCCTTTGCTGTATTCAGCTGCATAACTTTGACAAATTCTGATTCAGTTAGACTTCCCATTAGAGCATTGATTTCCTTTGCATTTGTTTCATAATTATTCTTTTCAGTTAAATCTATTGGTACAGTAGCTGGATATTGATATCCTCGTTCAACAATGGCCCATACATCTACTCCCATAGACTGAAGATAGGATCTCATCCTTATTTTTCAGAATATTAAATTGCTTCCATTAAAGAGCGGAGGCTTGATAGATGTTGTTCCATCTTGATTGCTCATCTTGCTTGATCTTCCTTCTAGCGGCTAAGCTTTTTCAGAAGGACCTGCTATGATACCAATTGTTGGGAAAAATACTGAGAGGGGGGGGGGGGGGGGTGAATCAGTATTTAGAGCTAACTGATAAACTTTTTACTTTTCTTTTCTCAAAACCCATACGCTACTTTACAGAAAAAAAACTAGCGTATATACGCAGATATCCTTAATGAAACTCACGTATGCTCAGAGCTCTTATTATGTATTTGATTCTTAAATCACTGCATCATTTATTCATCAGATGTTAAGCAGTAGTCATGTGCAGTAAAAATAGAATAAACCATCACACATAAGAAACACACATGAACACCAGGATTTAAGGTGGAAACCCAAGTCGGGATAAAACCACCGCTACCGTTGTCTCAGTCTTCAATATTTATTATAAAGAAAACATCTTACAACCATGTACTGGCACAGACTCATACCACCACATAGGCACCCTCCTGCAGAAGGCTACAACCTTCTCTCATTTACCAGCCTCTCCTGGAAGGGAGCTACAACCCCCTGCTCTCGTTTACTAGCCTCTCCTGGAAGGGAGCTACTACCCCCTGATATTAGCACCAACCTCTATTGGCAGAAAGCTTCTACTTTCATACTGAAGGCTTCAACCCTCACATCCACTGCAGACCACATTTCAATTTTTCATACTGGATCAAACAGCTTCAACACAACCCTTCACTTATCAACAAACATTCTTTGCCCAATACTTCAAACAGAACAGTGATACCACTGTAACCAGAATATCAGAGATAACACATACTTCAGAATAGATATGCAGATGTAAACTCAACCCTGAACATTCATTGAATCAAATATCATACACTACTTTTCTTTACTGAAGTCGCGTACATACGTGCTTTCCTGCACACCAACCCGCGTATACTTCTGTGTATTTTATTCTTCAGAAATAAAATACAGTGGGCCAATACCATGGTAATGCCCCTAGGTATCATAGTTTTTTAGAGCGCAAAAGGCATACGCGACTTTGAGCGTGCATATCCGCGTGTATATGTAACTTATCCTCATAAAAACTTGCGTATATGCTAACCCTGAATGTATACGCGGGTTCCCTTCACAAAAGTAGAGTATATACATTGTGACATTATATTTATCATTTTTATGGCACTTACTGGAATTGTTTTCTCTGTCACATCCGAACTGATCTGTAGATACATCTTTCTTACATCTTTAGCACATAGGTTGCTTATCATAGGCGACTCATCAAGTAGGTTTCCATCAAGGCCAACTTCATCAAGTAGGTTGCCATCAAGGACAACACATTGCATCATATTGCCAACAATCTCCCCCTTTGGACTTGATGGCAACCATGATGGTTTTTGATCACCACAATAGATAGATACATTGAATATAACCATTATGCAACCACCATGATACTCTCCCCCTATTCAAACACCATAAACACCATGATACTCTCCCCTTTGAAATCAAGGGCAAAGGGCGGATCAAAACCAAAACAAGGTTTTTCTTCTCATGTAGAAAGAAGAGCTCTGTAGATCTGATGTGCACTGAAGCTACCATGCTCCCCCTGAGTTCATGCTGAATCTTCAAACATATTTTTCAATGAAGTACATGGCTCTATGAATTTTCCTATCACCAAGGACTCATACTTACATCAATGATCGAACCAAGTGGATTTACATATGTGACTCGGGTACCCAACCAAGTGGGTTTACACATTTTGACTCAACTACCCTACCAAGTTGGTTTACAAATTTGACCAAGTCCTTACATGATTGAATATTACAATTTTACATCATAGGTCTCAACATGACCTTTTCATCACATTACAAATATGACCTTTTGTTACAAATACCAAAAAGACCTCAAGAGAGAGATCATATTTCAGAACCATCATAATGCCAACAATGCATCCTTTCCACATGACCAATGCTCCCCTTTAGCTTGTGCATCCTGAACACTTTCAATAGCAAATCATCAAGGCATATTCACCTGATATCAGAGAATGAAACAGAAATATAAGAGCTGAAACATCACCAGAGATACCCAATAGCACCATAGCTGTGCTGAAGAATGCTGACCCAGAGAAAAATTGTCAGCAACCACCCATACACGGGTATAAACTCGCGTATATACGCGACTGTATTTCATGAAATCCATGTATCCAATTTAATTTTCTGCATCTAAGCAGATCTGATCTTCTGCATGGCAGAAACTACTCCCAGCTTCTATCTGAGATATTTGAACGCTTCCTTGGGCAGAGGTTTGTAAATATATCAACAACTTGTTCTTTGGAGGGAACATACTCCAACTTCACCTTTTGTTCAAGAACTTGTTCACGTAAGAAGTGATACCTGATGGGAATGTGCTTGGTCTTGGAATGCATAACAGGATTCTTTGAGATACTGATGGCACTTGTATTATCACACATAATGGAGATAGGAGGTGAACATTTGATTTGAAAGTCTTGTAAGGTTTGCATCATCCAAAGAAGTTGAGTGCAACATGATGCGGCAACCACATATTCTGCTTCTGCTGTAGATAAGGCAATAGAGTTTTGCTTCTTTCTGAACCAGGATACTAACCGTGGCCCCATATAGAATGCACCACCACTAGTGCTTTTCCGATCATCAACATTTCCATCCCAATCTGCATCAGTGTAAGCATGAAGAGTAAGATCAACATTTTTTGGATACCATAGTCCAAAGTCTTGAGTTCCTTGTAGATATTTGAATATTATTTTGACAGCCTGAAGGTGAGACTCTTTTGGATTATCTTGGAATCGTCCAACAATCCCAAATACATCCATAATGTTTGGTCTAGTCCCAGTGAGATAAAGTAGACTTCCTATCATAGATCTGTATTCTAGTTGATTCACCGTGGGAGAATCATCATGAGAACTGAGATTACATCCGATTATCATTGGTGTACTTACAGGTTTGCACTCTTCCACGTCATACTTCTTCAGAATTTGCTTAAGGTATTTTGCTTGTGATAAGAATATGCCATGTGTAGTTTGATGCACTTGCAAGCCAAGAAAGAATGTTAGTTCCCCAAGTAAAGACATTTCAAATTCTTGCTACATAGCAGAAGAAAATTTCTGACTCATAGATTCTTCATTGCTTCCAAAAATGATATCATCAACATATACAACCACAATCAATAGTTTATCATTTTCAGTTTTTGTGTATAACTTGCTATCAGTAGACCCCTTTGAAAATCCTTGTTGATGAAGATGTTTGTCAAGACGATAATACCATGCCCTTGGAGCTTGTTTGAGACCATATAGAGCCTTTTTAAGTCTACAAACAAGATTTTCATCATTTCCCAAAATGAATCCTTCTGGTTGTTCTATATAAACTTCTTGTTCTGAATCACCATTGAGAAAAGAAGATTTAACATCCATTTGATAAACTTTGATTTGTTGGAAGCTTGAAAAATCAAGAAACATTCTTATGGCTTCAAGTCTAGCTATAGGAGCAAAAGTTTCTTCAAATTCTATACCTTCTTGTTGAGCATACCCCTTGCAGACAAGTCTAGCTTTATTTCTTATAACCTCCCCAATCTAATTTAACTTGTTTTTGAATATCCATTTGGTTCCAATGACATTTTTGTCATGAGGTCTTGGTACTAATTCCCAAGTGTGATTCTTTTCAATTTGATCAAGCTCTTCATTCATGGCTTGAATCCAACATTCATCTTTGCTAGCTTGATTGAAATTGTGTGGTTCAATAGTGGATAGAAATGCCAGATAGCTAGAAGATCCCACAAGAGTCCTTCTTGTTTGTACACCTGATCCCTTTTCTCCCAAAATTTGAGATTTTGGATGATTCTTTTGAACATATTTGGATGGAGCTTTTTCAGATAAATCATCTTCGGGTTCTTCATTGGGTTCACTGTCTATATCATTTCTATTTGATGTAGACGGATATATGCAATCATCATCTTCATCTGTTGTTTGTTTTTCTTCTTTTGGAGCTGCAGGAGACTCATCAATAACAACATCAATACATTCAACAATCTTCCGAAGTCTTTTATTGTAACATTTATATGCTCTACTCCTAGAGGAGTAACCAAGAAGTATTCCTTCATCTGCTCTGAGTTCAAACTTTCCAAGTTTTTCATCATTATTTTTGATAAATCATTTGCTTCAAAAAACTCTAAAATGCTTCACAGTGGAAGGATTACCATACCAGAGTTCATATGGATTTTTATCACTATTTACACGAACATGTGCCTTGTTAAGAATATTTACCGCTGTATGTGCTGCTTCTCCCCAAAATGTGTCAGGTGTTCCAGAATCATCAAGCATAGCTCTAGCCATTTGTTGAACTGTTCTATTCATTCTTTCTACTACACCATTTTGTTGTGGAGTGCCAGCTACAGAAAACTGTCTTTTTATGCCATGTTGTTCACAAAATTCAAGGAATTCATCTGATGTATATTCTCCTCCTCGATCGGATCTAAGACACTTGATTTTTAGATCTAATTCATTTTCAACCAGTGCTTTGAAGATCTGAAATTTCTCAAATGCTTCATCTTTGTGTTTAATCAACCTAATCCAACACATTCTAGAGAAATCATCAATAAATAAGATATAGTATTGTTCACCACGTGGTGACTTTTTCCTCACAGGTCCACATATGCCAGTATGAATAAGTTCAAGAGGCTTACTTGATGATCCTTCCTTGGCATTAAACTGTACTCTGGTTTGCTTACCAAATTGGCAATATTTGCATATGATATTTTCGGGTGGAGTAATATTGGAAAGATCACTGACAACTTTAAGTCTGCTTGATTTGTTGATCTGAGAGAAGCTCAGATGCCCCAACCTTCTATGCCATAGCCAGTTTTCTGAAGATTTTCTCAAGTAACATTGTTCTTTGTAGTTCTTCAATACATACATGTTGCTTGGAGTTCTTTTTCCTTTTATAATTGTTTTACTTGTATCAAGATCACGTACCACACATTCTTTTAAACTAAAGACAACTTCAGTTCCTTGATCACACATTTGACTTACACTTAACAGGTTATGCCTTAATCCATCCACATACATGACATCATTAGCTTTCACCTTTTCTTTTAGAAACACAGACCCTTTTCCCTTAATTACCGCAGGAGCATCATTTCCAAACGTAACCTTCTTTTCCTTTTCTAGAGCATTATATGTAAGAATTTTTTTTTTGTCACCTGTCATGTGTCTTGAGCATCCACTATCAATGTACCATTGATTTTCTTCACCTTCTACAAATAACGCCATGCAACAATTTTCAACCTGCAATTCCTTCTTTTTCCATACTTTGGAGCTTGAAGGAACATGCTCTTTTGGCTGAACTTTGCTCCTACATTTAGATTATTCATGGCCAAAGTTATTGCAATAAGCACATTCAACTTCATTTAGAAGAGGAGAAAATTTGCTATAGGTATTCTTATTTGTTTCAATATCAATCCTTTTCTTTCTTGTTTCTCTTGTCATGATGGTTTTATATGCAACACATTGAATAGCTTTATGACCAAAATTGTGACACGAGAAACATTGTCCATTGAAGAAGAAATTTCTGCGATCATGAAATCTTCTACTTGAATTTATCTGTTGATTGTTGTTTCTTTGAAAGATATTCCTGTTGGTGTTCTTTGAATTGAGATGATCATGCTTTACCTGTAATGACTCTTTATTCCCTTGCTGAGTGGAAGAATGTTGTAAACCAGCTGTAGCTGCTTTTAGATAATTTGGTGTTGAAGCCTGAGAAGATTCTCCGGTATATCCAAGACCTGTCTTTATAAGAGGAGAACGTTGTACCTTGATAATCTCATCTAGGGTTTCAGATCCTTTAGCAAATCTAAGATTCAGATTCTTTACTTTCTCAAATTCTTTTCTTAGACTTACCACTTCACATTCTAATTTCTCATTGTGTTTCTTCGCTTCTTCAAACTGCTTTTCCAGAGTTTCTATGGTTATTTTCCTTTCTTCTAAGAGTATTTTACTTTCTTCTAAGCGTATTTTGAGTTGATTGTTTTCTTCAAGAAAATCATTGTCCTCTAGAGCATCCACAAAAGTATCATTTTCTTCTCTAGATTCAAATACCATGAGAAGTCTAAGATCTTGTTCACATTCTTCCTCACTATCAGATAACCCATCACTGTCTTCATGAGTATAGTAACTTTTTCTAGTGTTAAACCGATTCTTATTCCTTCTTCATACTTCCTTCCCTTTTGCAGGTGTTTCTTTATGAGGACACTTAGCAGCATAATGACCAACTCTTCCACACTCAAAACATTTGAAAGGAAGCTTACCTCTGAACCGTCCTGTGCCAAGTTGGAGTTTCTTTGCAAAATTTACCTCATCTTCTTCTGAGATATATCCTGATCCTTCTGCTTCTTGTACTTCTTTCCCTTTTTTATAAGCTCTGAAGACAGCCTCTTTGACTTCAGATGGTCCTCCTCTTCTCATTTCATATGCAGTTAGTATGCCATGAAGTTGCACCACAGTAATATTTTGAAGATCCTGTTTTTCTTCAAGAGCAGAAAATTTTGACTCAAATTTTGCCGTTAGCGATCTTAAAATTTTCTCAAGCAAAGTAGATTCGGTTATTGTTTCTCCCAGATTTCTCATACGATTTACAACATCATCAAGACGTAAAAAGAAACTGGCAATATTCTCATCACTATGCATCTTTAAATTTTCATATTCAATTCTGAGAGTTTGAAGTTTTGCACTTTTTACCTTTGCATCACCTTCATAACTTAGAACAATTTTGTCCCATATCTCCTTTGCTGTATTCAGCTGCATAAATTTAAAAATTTTTGATTCAGTTAGACTTCCTGTTAGAGCATTGACTGCCTTTGCATTTGTTTCATAATTCTTCTTTTCAGTTGGATCTGTTGGTACAACAGCTGGATATTGATATCCTTGTTCAACAACGGCCCATACATCTACTCCCATAGACTAAAGATAGGATCTCATCCTTATTTTCCAGAAGATTAAATTTCTTCCATTAAAGATCGGATGCTTGATAGATGTTGTTCCATCTTGATTGCTCATCTTGTTTGATCTTCCTTCTATCGGCTAAGCTTTTTCAGAAGGACCAGCTCTGATACCAATTGTTGGGAAAAATACTTAGAGGGGGGGGGGGAGGGGTGAATCAGTATTTAGAGCTAACTGATAAAATTTTTACTTTTCTTTTCTCAAAACCCATACACTACTTTACAGAACAAAACTAGCGTATATACGCAGATATCCTTAAGGAAACTCGCATATGCTCAAAGCTCTTGTTATGTATTTGATTCTTAAATCATTGCATCATTTATTCATCAGATGTTAAGCAATAAGCATGTGCAGTAAAAACAGAATAAACCATCACACATAAGCAACACACATGAACACCAGGATTTAAGGTGGAAACCCAAGTCGGGAGAAAACCACTGCTGCCGTCGTCTCAGTCTTCAATATTTATTATAAAGAAAACATCTTACAACCATGTACTGGCGCAGAATCATACCAGCACTCAGGCACCCACCTGCAGAAGGCTACAACCTTCTCTCGTTTACCAGCCTCTCCTGGAAGCGAGCTACAACCCCCCTGCTCTCGTTTACCAGCCTCTCCTGGAAGGGAGCTACTACCCCCTGATATTAGCACCAGCCTCTACGGGCAGAAAGCTTCTACTTTCATACTAAAGGCTTCAACCCTCAGATCCACTGCAGACCAAATTTCATCAATTTTCATACTGGATCAAACAGCTTCAACACAACCCTTCACTTATCAACAAACATACTTTGCCCAATACTTCAAATAGAACAGTGAGACCACTGTAACCAGAATATCAGAGATAACCCAGACTTCAGAATAGATATGCAGATGTAAACTCAACCCTGAACATTAATTGAATCAAATATCATACACTACTTTTCTTTACTGAAGCCGCGTACATACACGCTTTCCTGCACACCAACCCGCGTATACTTCTGTGTATTTTATTCTTCAGAAAACCCTATACGCGCCTTTCATTAATAGAGACCGCGTATACACGTACTTTTGCAGAGACCAACTAGCGTATAGATCTGTAAATGGAAAAATTTACAAAACAGATCAGATCTATAAACTTACCCAGATTTCTTCATTATCTTCAGCAGACTTTGCACCAGATCTTCACCATTTCTTCTGCTGCAGATCATCCTAGAGATTTATCATCATCATAAGATCTAGAGATCTTGAACCATCCTCAGATCCATGGGTGCATCAAAGATTCAGATCTATCAATTAAGAACAGATTTCATTCATGCAGATAATCCTTAGAGATATTTATTCATCAACAACCCTTACTCATGCACACCCTTGCACAATGATCTTCTTCTCCTTATATAGATTTAGCCTTTATCAATACCATGAGTCAAAACCACACAACTTCCGATGGTATTCCTGGACGGGATCAAATAGATAATCCAGCGCTCAATACAGTGGGCCAATACCATGGTAATGCCCCTAGGTATCATAGTTTTTTAGAGCGCAAAAGGCATACATGACTTTGAGTGTGCGTATCCGCATGTATACGCAACTTATCCTCATAAAAACTGTGTATATGCTAACCCTGAATGTATACGCGGGTTCCCTTCACAAAAGTAGAGTATATACATTGTGACATATTATATTTATCATTTTTCTGGCACTTACTGGAATTGTTTTCTCTGTCACATCTGAACTGATCTGTAGATACATCATTCTTACATCTTTAGCACATAGGTTGCTTATCATAGGCGAATCATCAAGTAGGTTTCCATCAAGGCCAACTTCATCAAGTAGGTTTCCATCAAGGACAACACATTGCATCATATTTCCAACATGCCTCTGGCCATATTATCAATGAGTTGCTAGTTTATGTATGAATTGTTATCTTGGGAAATTAAACCATTAACAATATGTCTGACTAGAGAAGTGTCCACTCTAATATGGCCATATATTTCATTATGGATATGTTGTAACATTATTTGGTTTTGATAATTTATCATATTAGTTGAAAAAATTAAAAATAAAATTCTAAGTTAGGATATGGATGTAAAAGAAATATTAAAAAATGTTAGGAAAAATTATATTTTTATGCATCCATGTTAGAATAGAATGTTAGAGTTAGTTTCCCTAAAGAAAGAAGGAAAAAAGAAAAAATATTAGGAAAGCAACAAAATGAAAAATGTGAATGCTTTAGTCTAAAAAATAAATCATGGATGCATGTTTAAATGCGCTGAGTTACCAAAAGATTAACAATTTATTAGTAATGATTGAATTCTTTAAAAGGGATTTATATTTATTTCATTAATTAATTTGATAAATATAACGCTCATTTGATTTTATGCTAAAGTACCTACACGAAAAAAGGGTCAAATCAAAATGAGTAAAGCGTCAGAAAGTTTGGACGAAGGAACTTATACCCGCTCAAGATATACGATGGAGGATCACTTTGCGACCCCCACCCCCCTCAGACCATTTCTCGTTAACACGAGAGGGGGGGGGGGGTCTGAAGTGTGTTTTTAATGGCCGCAACATTTTTCAACATAAAAACACCACAAAATCTCATACCCCCTCCGCCTAAAACCACAAACTGGGAGGTACCCCCCCCACCACCCCCAAAATCCACTAGAAGTTTATTTTCCCATGACTGTTTCCTCCTGCCCCTCGAGCCAACAAACACTCCCTCCATGCCATAATTTTTGGTCATCCATCCAATTTAATTCTGCCACATCGCCTAACCATTACCCTCCAATGCCTCCACTCCCTAACTATTGTACTCTATTCCCACGATCGTCGCCTAGTTGTTTGATGAAATGTTGGTTATTAAACCCACTCCTGAACCGTTAAAAGCCTACATCCACCTTCCAGGTCGTTAAACCTAGATCGCAACCTATAAAATAATCTACAGAGTCCCTTTCGTCACTTTAACTTCTTGTCTAATTGTCATTATCTCTACATTCTATTTCAAAACGCCAACTCCACATTTTGCGACCACTGTCCCCATTTATGTAACCATTTTCACCCTTTCTGCAACCACCCGATCCTCAAATTCCTTCTCCCTATCGATATCCCTATTAACATGGCCCCCAAAGCCAATACTAAAAATAAGGTGACCCCTAAAGGCAAAGAGAAGACACATGTGACTGAAGAAGTGCAGGTCAGTGACCCAGTTACAGAAGAAATTACCGTTGCAACACCACAACTCAACCTCGATCTCATACCCCTCGCAGATGCTTTCTTTAAAGTCTTAAATGCTCACTTTGAATTTGATTTCCATGAGCTATATATATGGCTAAAACAAAAACACATAGATAACCAAGACCCTATCAGGTTCTGGGAATCTATACTGCCCCTATTTACCTTTCCACAGACCCACTCTTTCCTTAATCTAATTTCCTGGTGCCAAAAATAGTATGATCCCATAAAAATATTTATGGTGGTTCAGAATGGAAACATTTCGATCACCATTTCCCAGATACCATAAACCAAATGCTCCTCATTCCTTCATCTGATTCCCTATCCCATTTTTCACCTGCTGCTCTCATGGACCTTTACCACAAGATAACCTTCCCTCAGAGAGCCCAGATATTTGAGATATTCTTACTTGAGGATGCAGAGTTGCCCAAGAAAAATCCACCATACTCATCCTCAATCTATCCTGAAGCCTCTAGACACTGCATCTCACTTCTTTCATATCTGTTAGGATACCCAAATGACCAAACAATTGATGAACCCATCATGGGGTTCTTATCCATCTTCAGTAAAGACAAATCACCATTGTTCATGTATAATTACAACCAATTCTTGGCTGAAAATATACATGAAAAATTCATGAATTTTACAAACAGGGTGTGTTTAATTACACTTATGTAATTATTCACATGTTTATTTTTCAACATGCAGATATGCTACCTATCCACTTCAGTAAGCAGGATGCACAAGGCATGAATCAATTAGTGATTCATTGGACAAAGTTAGTTAGGACTACATCAACACCAACTACTTTTGCAAAGTTCATAGATTGCTTCATACACCCAGTGAAGTAGCTACTTACTAGTCAATCAGAATCCAGAATTGGGGAATAAATCAAAAGAATCTTACATCTGAGTGAGCAAGCCAAAACTAGGGATTGGTATCTATACCAAAACTACATAGAAATTAGAGTATATGGCTGTGAAATCCCACCATATAAGCTTCCAAGATATGTCCCTATGAGAGTATTTTCCTTAGAATATATCAGAAAAATGATAAACATGGATGATCTCCATTTTGTCTCAGGAAAGAGGAAAACTCAATTTAAGCTCAAGGCAAGCATTGGATCCTTCATCTGCAATACCAGATCAACTGGTGCTGAAGAAGATGCAATGTTAAATAAAATGGGTTTCCAACCAAGTTTCACTTAGTCTTATGACCCCCATGGAATTATTTCTTCTTTGAGAGTCGAACTCAAGACAACTTCCTATACTCATACGTCCAGAGAAAAAATAGAGAAACATATGAATCAAGATTAATGTATTGAATTCAGGAGGCAGATGAACAATTTATTTCAACTTCTAATGCACAGACCCCAATTCCTGACAGTAAGCAGCAAAAAAGAGTCAGAGAAGAGCCTCTACATGCCAAAGAAATCATGAAGGAATTTATCTTGCAACACAAAAAGCCAAAGCTTGGTTCCACCTTACCTTCAGAAGGATAACAACCAGAGATTATAGATTTGGGAGAGACTGAATTTTCTACATCAGCAAGTGTTCATATGACTCCTCCATTATCATCACCTGTTAGAGAACCTCTAGATATTATCAAGCATTCAGATGTCAGTTCTTCTGAAAAACAAAACATTTTCTCCAGATTCTTATAAATTAAGCATAAGAATGGCGCATTAACATATGATGTCTATAGTCAGCTATGGAAGAAAACATCAACTTCCTAGCACATGCTTCTCAATTCCTTTGACAGTGAGAAAGGAAAGATGCAAATGGCCTTATTGTAGGCAATCATTCCTTTTCCAAAGACTCATGCTGAGTATAAAAAGACTGTGTTCTATTTTGATGCAATTAATATCCATCTAATAGATCAGATGGACATGCACAGACAGTCTGGGGAGATGCTATTTTCAACAATGACAATAATAGCCATGTCACTCTCCAAAATAAAGACTGCATTATCAAATGTTCAATCTCAGTTGAATATTGAAAATTTGTCTTCATTGGCCAAAGACAACAGATTGAAGTCTTTGGAGGACCTTGTAGTAAATTTTGGGTATGATCCAAAAGATTGCAAGGTAGTTCAGGAAATTATCAAAAAGAAGAATGCAAACGTCTCTACTCTATGCAAACAACTCAAATTACCCTCAATTGAAGATCCAAAAATAATGCAGATTGCAGAGAATGAATAAAACAAAGAGGATATGCCCAAATTGATCATTGATCAAAATATTCAAATCTGAAATATGGAAGAACAAATTGAAGAATTACTGAAAGAGAAATCAGCAACTCAGGTGGCTAATAATCCTAATACAGTATCTCAAACATATTTTTTAGGTACAGAGCTTTCAGCATCTTTGACAACCACTGATGCAGAAAAATTGGCACAAGATTTAGCTATTCAGAAGCAGGTGCATGAGAAGTTACAGTAGAGGTTTCAAATTCTAGAATCACAGAAGATTAAAAATGATACTTTATACATGGAGGAAATGCAAAAGTATCACAAGTTGGGACTTAACGTAAACGAATTAGAGAGTGAACCTTTAATGGAAATAACATTGGCTGAAACCAAGAAATAAATTTGGGAAGACATCAGCAAGTCTATGACAGAGGTATGGCCATCCATACACATTATTTTCGAACAACAAGAGCCCATCACCAAGTGAAAAGAAGCCATACAATATTAGAAAGAGCATCTCAAGAAAAAGCCAAGTGAAGCCACTAACATGATTAAGGTTTTGAACTCAAAAAACAGAGAAGAGTTGGAATAAATCAACATACTGGACAAAACTGCAACAATTTTGAAGATCAAGAAAGTTTTACAGAAGAGAAATTTAATCAACCAATTCCAAACAAAATGTGAAGCTTTGAATACTGTTGTTCAAAGGTTTCATACAAAGTTTAATATCTTGAATCATAAAGGACTGCTAGGATTGGTAGGATTAGATGATAAATTGATTAAATTAGAAGATTACTGTAAAATGTTATATACTATTGCAATAGATATGTCAAAATTTGCCGGTATCAAAGGACATGTTACACAGAAATAATTTCTAGAAGCTTTGAAATTTGATTTGATCATTCAACATCAAATCAAACATTTATTCATTTGGAGGCCTACTTCGATAGATATACAGAGGTAGATGAAATCTTCAAAAATATTATGAGTGTAGAAACCCCAAGTCAAGACAAATGGTATAAATTTTGTGAGACCATCTAGTAAAAGCGTGATTTTTACACCATGCGAGCACAACATATTTTTAAAGGCCTAGTCATCAATAGTTTCCATCAAAAGGGGCCAAGCCATCAACAAATTCCATGATAACATAGACACTTTATCTATCTGTTCCCTTCTTCTATTCTTCTCTATTCTATTATTGTAATCAGTTTAATATATTTTTGAGTTTTAGAAGTTACTATAAATAACTCTCATTTCGAGTTATTAAGGGTTTCATCCTTGGATAAGAGAATTTTTATAAGAAGAGTTTTCCAAGTTTTTTTGATCATAAATAATAGAAGAAGGATTCTGAATTTTCCTCATACAACGTTGTTCCCTCTGCGAGTTTTTCTAGTTTTCATTACAATTTATCTCTTAATATGTTTAATTGTTATCAAGATAACTAGGTGATATTAACTGTGTTTCAATTATCTTATAATTCCTCCTGAAGTTATTATCAATATAAAGAATGATTTCCTAAACAGTTTGTTGATGTAAATCCCTTTCATTTATGAATTGTCAGCATCCTGATAATGTAAAACTTTTAGACATTGTTTAAAGGTTTTCAAGCTTATGATTAATTAAAGAATTCAAGCTGAATATTTTATAATCATATATTCTTACATAAGTCTACTTAACCATATACAAAACCTTAATCACTGTGTGAGATAAAAAAGCAGCCCTTACTTATATTTTTTGATATTATCTGAAAGATTTAATCAATATCTGTTTGCAAAATTTATCTTATACATTGGTCATCCAAAATTTCAAAACACAATAAAACATTATAGATGCTTTGGCATAATTATTGACCCAAATTATCTCAGAGGAAAATAGGACAAATCAAGAATTTTCCCTTTTCTCGGAAGGATGTAGATAAATATTATCAAAATTCAAAAATCTACACAATATTCAATCATGTTACAGAATGGAGAACAAAACATTTTAGAAACACACATAATGAATACTTTTTTAGTTCAAAACAAGGAATTCATACCCCATGGTCAAGATTATGCATAAAAAATAGATAAGAATAAAAAACAAACCATTCTAGGGAAGTACTCCCTGAACAATACTCTATCCTCAATTTATAGAGCATTTGTCATTGAACCATAAATGAAACCACAAAAGTGGTAGAGATACTCAATAGTAGTACACTTCAAAACTTCGTTTTTTTTCTCATTAAACTATTCAGTTACTAAAACTTAGTACGACAAAGGTGCAACTCCTGTATTTTATAACATCTTCAAAAGGATAGGACTCTATTGCACTATTAACCACTTTCATTTTCTTGAAAACCCCCCAAAATTGTCTCTGAATTATCTGTTTATTACTTAATTTATATTTCCTGATTTGCTTGGGATATTGCGTGAATTTGACTAACACCATGTTTTTCCTAATTTCAATCATATTTCTTTTTCTTATGGTGGTAATGTTGGATGATTGATGCAAAAAGCTTCATGTTTCCATGTATGTTGCTCGACAATGGTGTCTTTCCATTGGACAAGTAATTTATTTATTTGTCTCCTAAGGGAAACTTGAGGTTAATATGTGGCTGCAATTTCATATCCCATTGAAGGTGGATAATTGATTACTCTTGAAACATAAAAGTGATACATGGATTTTGGGTCCTATTGATAAAAAATTATCTGCTTACAACTAAAACAGTTGAAAAGGACATAGAAAATTGGTCTTCTTATAGCTAAAAAATTTGACAAAGACACAGTAAACAACAAAAATTTATGGCATAGTTCAGCTGTGAAATGGTACCTTACCAGACCACTTCCATGTGCATCTGTGTGCTTTCGTTATGTTTTTCAGTCTACATTTTGGTGATTTTCTATAGCAACATTCCCAAAAAATTAACTAGAGGCAAGTAGGGAGAAAACATGGGAACTGATTTTTTGTGTGTGACGACATAAGTATGGATTCCAAGCCTTAAAGCCTGGGCACAGTTTAGTGTTTCTTTGGTTTCTCCGCTAAATTGGGCACACACCATATTGGAGTTTGAATCACACAAAGAAATGGAGTTTGAGTGTAGGTGAAGGGTGTTTATGGATGCGGTTTACTGGACATACATCATACTATTTTTGCAAGGAGCCTGAACTTCATTATGAAGGATAGAGAGTGTCAGGGGAAAAAGGCCAGAATGGACCCACTTGCAGAATACTTCAAATATTTATTTATTTAAAAGGTGCTCAGGGATATTATTCCTATGCCCATCTTCCCTACTTGGAGAAATGGTAGAATTGGGGATGAGGGGATTGCCAAGAGACTTGATAGGTTTATGGAACACTCCTCCATTTTCCCAAAATTGGTGAATTTGGAAGCTTGGATTTTCTTCTCCGATGTGTCCGACCATGATGCTAGAGTGCTGCAATGTTGTAGGGAATAGAGTGCTTTTTCTATTCCTTTTAAGTTCAATCACACTTGGAATGAAGATCCAAAATTTAGGGAATTGGTGGTTAAATGTTGGAAAATTCCAACTTCCACTAGGAATTTTTTTCCTATGGATTCCATTGGCCTCAAACTCAAGAGTATGAAACATAAGGTTTGGGCTTGAATTAGAAAGCACAAGGATGCACAGTATAAAGAAATTGGTGAAATTGAAAAGGAATTGGTTATCTACATGGACCCCTCCCCGTCGAATATTTTCTCTATACATTTTTAAGAAGTAGTGATGGGTTAATAAGTAGAAAAAAAATAATCCTAAAGGATAGGGAGATTTAATGGCGGGAAAAGAGTAGGATTTATTTTATAAAAGGGGGTGATAAAAATACAATATTATTTCACTTAGGGACTTCAAAAATGAAGGTTGCAAATTTGATCTGGCATATTCAGAATGTGGAAAATAGGGTCCTTAAATCCCTAAAAGAAATCAAAGTTTAAGCCTACAATTACTTCCAAACACAATACAGTTCTTCGGTGGAGGATAATATTGAGGAAAAAGTATAATTGGCAAGCATATTCCCCCCATTTGTCAATGACTAGTATATTATTCTAATGGACAACCATATCACTAAAGAAGAGATCCTTCACACTATGAAAGAGATGACCAAGGATAAGTCTGGGGTCAGATGGTTGGACCATGTTACTATTTATCTCATTTTTCGACCTCATGGGTCCATATCTCATCCAAATGGTGGAAGCATCTCATTGTTATAGTTTGGTATTAGGTGTTGTTAATGCTACATTTCTGACTCTTATCCCAAAAAAACACAATCCTCATTTTTCTTTGATTTAGGCCTATTTCTCCTTGTAATTCTGTTTATAAAATCATTTCTAAATTGATAGCTAACAGAATAAAAAATAAATTTTCTCCACATATATGTTCAAAGAAATTTGGATTTCTTTCTAACAGGAGAATTCAAGATGCGATGATTATCGCCCAAGAAAGTATCCACTCTATAAAAACTCACAAATCAAATGCCTTCCTCATGAAAATTGATCTATTGAAATCCTATGACAATGTGGATTGGGATTTCCTCAATTTGATCCTACAGAGGATTAGTTTTCCTCATAGACATGTAAAGTGGATCATGGCTTTTGTGACTTCTGCCTTAGTGGTAGTCTTAATCAATGGATTCCCTACTGACTTTTTCAATCTCTAGGGGACTGAGATAGGGGTGTGCACTTAACCCCCTCCTATTTATTATAGTAATGGATTTGTTCAACAGATGAATTAGAGAAGAAATGGTACAGGGGATATTTCTAGACGCAGGGTATCGATGATGTATTCATCCACACATCTCTATTTTGGGGCTGCGGAGATTTCAAAATGGAAAACCTACCACCAAACCTTATCTTCATTTGGGAGGGCCTCGTGCCTAATTATTAACTAACACAAATAAAAATTATATTAGATGAGAAGGATTATGCCGAAATCTCTCAAATAACGACATTATTTGGCGTTAAATCAACATTTTTTCTCCTCTGGTTTCAAGTATTTGGGTTTCTTTCTCAAGCCATGTAACTATTGTATAGCAGATTAGGATTGGTTGATATGCAAAGTCAAAAGTAATCTATCCATGTGGGACCACAACTGTATTTCTCTTGGAGGTAGAGTGATAATGATCAAAGAAGTGCTTCAGGGGATATTTGTCTTTTGGATGCATTTGTTTCTTATCCCTTCAACGGTCATAAATAAAATTGATGCCATTATTGTGAGCTTCTTTTGGTATTGCACTGCAAACAATAGAAAGTTTCACCTATGCAAGCTAGAGTCTCTTACTCAGCCCTATGAGATGGGTGGATGGGGCATGAGAGACACCAAGCACTTCAACTTAGCCCTTCTTTTTAAAAACCTATGGAGTGCTTTTAACTCTCATGGCATCTAGCAAGAGATTGTTCAAGGGAAATGTATTAGAATCCATATTCTAGAAGAATAGGTTGAATTTGGGGCTCCACAAAATAGCCGACAATCACATATTTGGAGGAGCATGATTTCATCTAAATCCTGGCTATTTGGAAACATGTGATGGCAAGTTGGAGATGGTAGAAAAATCCACATTGGACTAGATTCCATTAAGGGAATTTCTGGGGACCAATTCCTTTCTCCACAAATAATTTAATATTTTCACCAAAGGGGTATGTGTTACCTGGAAAATTTATAGAACATTGATCTTCATGGTTCCCTTTAGCAAATCTGGCCTCACTCGTGGGACTTGGGACTCTCGACTAAGATGGAACTGGAATGGGAATATTATAGATTCAATTTAGTTACTACAAGGATTTCTATCAGCAATAGGGATGATTCACTTGCTTGGGGTGGCAGGAATGTGAACGTGAATATAAAAGTAAAATAATTTTACCTATATATCTTTCATTCTCCTATAAAATCCCCGTTTGAGGAATGGAGTATTTCAATGTGGAATTGGGAGGCCCCTCTAAAGGTTAAATGCTTCTCTTGGCTAGCCTTGTTCAACCGCATACTCACTTGGGATAACTTGATGAAAGGAGGTTTTATGGTCTAGGTATATGCCAATTATGCGGGTTTGCTTCTGAATATTGCCTTCACTTATTTCTGGGATGCTCTTTTTCCAAATAGATTTGGAGGTGTGTTGCTGAGATATTGAGGATTACAATGGATTCAAGTTGGTTGTCTATCTTTACATGACTCAGATATTGGTCAATCAAACATAGATCCCTCAACACAATCTTAGTATATGTCATCTGAGCTATTTGGATCTGTAGAAATGTTGCTATTTTTCATAACAATGTCCCCCATATCACTGTCACTTGTATTCAAACATTGTTGGACATTTCTTGGAGATTTTCCCATGGATGCCTCAACCCTCCCATCAAAGATCTAGGAGATTCTTTCCCACTGGGATTTTTTGGTGCAGCGAATTGCAGAAGTTGTGGGTGTGGGGCGTTGATCAAACACAACACTGATTGGGAATATCTTTGTTATTGGCATTGGGGGGGGGAGGGGGATTTCACGGTTGAGATTGTGGCACTTTGGGGGCTCTTTAAACGTGTGAAATGGTTGGATATTTAATCCATCAATATCACAGGGGATTCAAAATCGATCATTGATTAGGTGCTGGGAAAAAACTCCCTCCAAATTCCCCCCTTCATCACTTGATGACTCAAATCATGCAGTCCATTCCTTCTTTCATCAACATTCCTTTGTTCATGTGTATAGGGAATAAAATAGTCAAGCAGATGCCCTGTCTAAACGTGGACTGCTCCTCTGATTTGGCAAGATGTTTTTTGAAATTATGTTGCATGGATCTATTTGTGCCCAAGGATCATTTAATTTTTGATATGAAGGTTTTTTTTTAATTTCTTTTCTAAGTGTTGCTTTTGGAGGCTCTTTTTTTGTCTGTGCTGGTATCCGAGATATATCTTCTTCTCAGAAGGTTATTGTTGGTTATCTTATTTTTTCTTATAATGTTTTTTTGATTGATACTTTGAAAGATATGTCTGCTATTTCTAGAGTATTTATATCAAATTTTTGTTGTATCAAACACTTATTAATGAATCTATTACGTTTTCTTCTATTGAAAAAAAAGGTGAAGGGTATCGTAGCATGCATTAACGAAGAGTCTAAAACATAGCTAAATGATGACAAAGGGATACAGAGATGGAATGAAAACAGAGATGGTTGTTAGCCTAAGGGTTAAGGGGTCAACATGTTGCCATAGAACTAAAAAAACGATAGCCAGAAGGTCCAATTCATAGCATAGGTAGACTACGCCAAAAATAAAGGAAATGCCCAAGTTTATCACATCACCGAATCATAAATTATAAAATATCTCAAATTAATAAAATATAGGTAAGATTCCAAAAAGTAAAAGTTTCGATAGATATAGAACATCTTAGTGTTATGATTTAAATCAAATTTTCATCAAGAACAAGAACACATACATGATCTCGAAATGCATCCCTTTTATTTATATTATTAGCTGAAAAATAAAATACATGTCCATACAATAAAACTAGAGCTCCTACAGATGGCATGCTTGACTACTCATTAAAATAGAAAACAAACACTGAAACACAATCGTGGACCCTGGATGGATCCACCAAAAAATGTGACCACGGGGTTTTTGTCCTGGATTCAAGGTAGAACTGGCCACGTCAAGTTCCCAACAAAACAAAAATAGATAGACAAGTTCAGGATGGTCCCCTATGTTTGGCCCTTATGCCTTTTTATAGGTTATATGGACCTTATGCTATTGTTTTCCTTTAAAAAATGAAGGCGGATACGATAGGAAAATACCACAGTAAATACCATGGGCTGATTCCATCGACTTTGACCAAATTGAAAAAAAAGGTATATTACAAATCGTCCCTCCCAAATATTGATTATCCTCAATAAATTCACTTCTATCCACAAAAGAAACATTTGTACATTGATTTCGGGATCCCATACAACTCGGGGTACTATTCCATCCCTCCATGCTGAATGGTCCTGAATGGATCCTTTGATACCTGGATCCCAAACAATCCTCTGCCCAATCCTTCCCTCGATAGATTTACCTGGATCAAAAACAATCCTGTGGCAAATCCTGCCCCTGATGGATTCTCCTAGATCCCAATTCCACCTAAATCCTGGGACCTATGGGTTATTGATCTGAAAGGACTATATTATTTTGTTGTGCTAAGTGTCTTTTCAGTTATAAAACATGTGCATACTTGTCTCCAAAGTTTTCTTAAGTATTGAGGATTTTAACCATGAAATATATATTATTTTAGTGAATTAGAAGCATGAAAGAAGAGCAAATAACACTAATAACAGTGTATAATAGAGAAATAAAAACACCACATGAAATTTACACAGCGGGCATGATGAAGCAGTTCGCCCCTCCTGGGCTACATCTACTGTTCCAGCTCCCAATGGCATGTCCATCTTTCATTCTGCCCAAAATTTTGTAAATACATGTAGTTGCAGTTATCGAATGGTTGTTTCTTCTGCACCAATGGCTCTAGAATGCTCCAATTAGTCTAGATTGACTCTTCATTCACTCAAAATGGGAAAAATTGAGCCTCCAACTCATTTTCCCAGTAACACCTAGAAAAAATCCATTAATTGTGGAGAACTCCAATTAACTGGAGTTAAATTTGGCCAAACCCGCATAAAAATAGGGCGCCTCCAAGAAATACATCAACACTAACTAAAAATTAAATGTTATGGGTAGGGGATGGCCACTTGCAAACCCAAAAAGCCCATGGTTATAGCAAATGTCGGAGCGGAACTCCACTTAAACTATGGGCTATAGCCTTTAAACCAGAGTTTTGAAGTCGAGTTCACAAAACCACCAGAGAAATCGTCACATACAACTCTGCCATGTGACAAGGCTTAACAGTTTTGATAAATGCGTGGGTTAAGAAGCCGTCAGACGTTACATTTTTACGTTTACCATGTGATTGTTCCACGAGACCACTAGCGGGTTGGGACGGCCGGCGGTCTCAACCCCCAAATGAATTATTATTGAAACTTAAATATATCTGATGCACCATAGTAGCTAAGTAACATCTTGTAGCCTGGTTGGTGGAGATCTATGCACGTAGGCCAAAGGTCACGGGGTCGAACCCTGCAGACCTCCATAACATTTTACCATACCGCTAAGGGGACACGTGGTAGCCTCAAGGTTGGCCACGTGTCACCCTCCCATTGGCTCATCAAATACAACCCATCAATGACTAGGACGGTGCCACTTGTCATACACTGACTGGATCTAAGGAAATGAATATTCCTTTCGCTGATTGTGCATCCTCCATGTTGACTGGGCATCCCAGTCAACCTTTTCGCAAAATTTAGCTATTTGGGAATTCGATCATAACACGGTATCTCCCTCATATGACATCGGTTTTTCGAACTGTTCACAGCACCAAAATCAGGAAGATGAGATCTATGCAACCATCTTGGTTTAAACTAAATCCTATAAATTTCAATTTTGAGAAAAAAATTTATGAACTCTTGATCACTCCTCCCCATTGGGAAGCTTTTGGACCCCACAAGACTTGATTACCTGTTCAGTAGATGAGGGTACAACTCCCTCACCTTTCCAACCTCCATCCACTTTTCCTTGCTTGGATTACTACCTTTGAGCCCAACTCGAAGGTAGTCAACACTTCCCCTCTTGGATGCTCTTGTCCTCCTGTCAAGAATTGTATCTTCCTTGAGCTCATCCAGAAATTCTGGCGAGAAATATTCAATAGAAGGCAGTTTAACATCACTTCCTTGATCATCGATCAAAGGTGGCTCATACAAACGTAATTTTTCAACATTAACAACTGAATACATTTGCATATATGAAGGAAATTCAAGTTGAAATGCATTATTACCAACTTGCTTTATGATCTTGAATGGACCATAGCGAATGGGTTTGAGCTTTTTACCTTCCCCTTGCATCCTTTCTTTGCTTATGTGCAACCATACCTCATCTCCTTCTTGAAACTTGTGATCAACTCTATGTTTGGCATGCCTTTCCTTGTATTTTATTTGACTTTTCTCAAATTTTTCTTGAAATTGTTGATGTATAATCTAAATTTTCTCAATGAACTTTCGAGCCTTTTCAATATCATTATGGCCATATATTGCAACATCCTTCTCAAAGATAAATTCTAATGGCGATTTTGGAAAATACCCAAATCATACTTCAAAAGGTTATGTATTTGTAGAAGAGTGCTTTGCCCGGTTGTAAGCGTGTTGAATGTAATGCAGTTGCTCATCCCACAACTTAGGATGTTTCTTGCAATATCCTATCAATAGATACACAACAGTTGTGTTCACCACCTCAGTTTATCCATCAGTTTTCAGATGAAAAGCAGTACTCTTTTTCAACTTTGTGTCCATCATACTCCAAATATTGGACCAAAAATTCCCAATGAACCTGGAATCCCTGTCACTAACAATAGAAGTAGGAAATCCATAATGAACCCATACATGTTGAAAATAAAGTTCAACATTTTGTTCAGCAGTAATGATTTTCTTTCATGGCATAAGTATACACATTTTACTGCACAACTACATAAAGATAATCATGATGTTTTCTTTACATAGGTAGACCTCCAAAAAAGTCCATGGAGACACTCTCCCATGGCCTTGATGGTACCAGTAGTGGCGTGTACAACCCAAGCTTCCTATTTCTAGGCTTTCTTGTTGCACACATAGAACAACCTCTCATAAAACACAACAAATGGTCTACCATATGAGGTCAATAGCAATACCTCTACAGATGCGCCACTGTTTTGCTTACCCCAAAGTGTACAACAATAAGAGATGAATGAGCTTCTCTCATTACACTTAGCCTCTCTCCTTGTAGTATACACAGTTTTCCAAAATGAAACAACAAATTTTTATGCATGTGATAATCATTTTCCTCAACTTGATTCCCTTCACTCAAACTAGCATACACATC
Source organism: Pinus albicaulis (assembly GCA_034641835.2). Taxonomy (NCBI): domain Eukaryota; kingdom Viridiplantae; phylum Streptophyta; class Pinopsida; order Pinales; family Pinaceae; genus Pinus; species Pinus albicaulis. The sequence goes on along the minus strand of CM076584.1, from coordinate 680,536,478 downwards.
TTGAAAATCAACATCATGTGCATATTGTTCTATGTAACTCTCATGTACAATAGAATAATTTTTGCGTAAAGTAGATGCACTAATAATCGGTCTTGAAAGAATATCAACAACTTTATTGAAAATATATTTCTTGTACCTTATAACCAAGTGAAACTATTGAATAAATCCCATCCACCTGAAATTTCGTGACTACTGCAATTTTGTTTGCGACTACAAGTACTATAATGGTTGGTGATCGGTATGCACAATTGTCTCTTTACCTATCAAGCATTGTTTCCACTTCTTGATGCTTTGTACCAACACATATAGTTCTTTGTCATATGTAGGATAATTAGTTACAACACCATTGAATGTTTCTGAATGAAAAGCGATAGGCTTACCATGATGCAAAAGAACTGTGCCCATGGCATAATCACTAGCATAAGTTTGTATCTCGAATGGCTGTCTCAAGTCTGGTAATGCAAGGACTAGCTGAACTGATATTGTCTTTTAAAGCTTCAGAAGCTTGTTTTTATTTTCCTCCCCATTGGAAGCCTTTATTCACACTTATCACTGCATGCATAGAAGCTACGATGGTGGAAAAGTTAGCAATAAAATTTCTCCAATACTGAGCTGAACCTAAGAAAATTCTTACATTAGTTATTTTTCTGGGTGTGAGCCAATTCACAATGGCTTCCACTTTATAAGGATAAATTCTCAACTCTCCTCCTCCTACAATGTGTCTCAAATAAACCAAATAAGTCTTTCCAAACTCACACTTTGACATCTTAAGAAACAATTTCTCTTTCTTTAAAACATCAAGCACTCTATTCACATGCAAGACATGTTATTTTGTTTTGTTGAAAATCAATATGTCATCTAAGTACACAATCACAAAGTCATCAAGGAATGGACGGAAAACACTATCCATAACACACATGAAAGTTCTCGGTGCGTTACACAAACCAAATGGCATTACTAACCACTCAAAGATTACTTGTTTGGTTTTGAATGCAGTTTTCCATACATCACTTTCTGCAATTATTACTTGATGATATCCACTTCGTAAATATAACTTAGTGAAAAAAATTTCTTCTTTTAGCTGATCAAGAAAATCATCTATTCTTGGGAGTGGGTATTGATTCTTTACTGTTATCTTGTTCAATGCTTTGAAGTCTACACACATGCGTCAAGTCCCATATTTCTTTGGAATCAAGACTATGGGTGAACCGCATGGTGAAGTGCTTGTCCTTATGATTCCATTGTCCAAAATCTCCTTGATTTTCCTCTTTATTTCAACATTCTCCATTATTGACATGCGATACATGCCGATGTTTGGAAGAGGACAATCTTGTTGCAACTGAATCTCATGTTGAATCTTCCTTTTTGGAGGCAATCCTATTGGCTCCTGAAACAACTCATGATGTGCATTAAATACATCATATAAATATGATTTCAACTTAGGATCACAACCCTCAAATGATTCATGATTAATGTCAGCTTTAGGCTTAATCATTAGAAGAACAAAATTCTTACTTGAATTTACCATTGTTACACTGAAAATTGTCATCCTGACATTCTGCTATGTGTATGAGCTTATTATTACTAATACTTCTCCCTTTGAAAGTCTAACATATCAGTCCCTCATGTCAAGCCTTGAAAATCAGAGAAAATTTCCTAAAATTCTCCTAAACTTTGGTATCACACCTTCTCGCTATCTTGCCTGCGGTCCCGCACCCAATGTTCAGCTATCCTGCATACTTGAACGCATTTCATCTATGTTAAAAGTGCGGACCCCTGTAAGATAAAAAAGGCGTACGTAATTTCCGAAAAGCTCAATAAAAGTGAATTCTAGAAGCTTCCAGAAGATATCTTGCGGTGATAGAACCGCTCTTATGAGGTGCATGTATCCCTTACTTGATGGAGCTAACCCCTTGATGTAGGGAGCTAATCCCTTTGAAGGAGGATTGTATCCCTTCATATTTGGAACAGAAAACCTCCTCTTTTCCTGTATAAAAAGAGGCATTGGGTAGTCTCAAGGAGTTGAAGCTTTAGAATATTTGAAGTTAAGTCTTGTTGAGATTAGGTTTCAGTTGATAAAGTTTTAAATGAGAAAAATTACATACTCTATTTGTCTTTATTGAGGGATGCTTGAGCTTATCGAAGTAAAGGAGATTCTCGCAGAATATTAGAAAGTCTGTATGACATCGAGGCTCGGTTGTAAGATTTTTCTTTTTTTAAGAAATCAATCTGTCCTGCTGTTTTTATTAATAAGCTTTCAATCAATGGTTTATTTCGCCCGATTCCTTGATCACTATGATAAGCATGGTTTATGATGATTTCTATACAGGTGCTATGTAATATTTTTCTTGTCTGTGACTGCAGGTTTACGAGGAAAACTCCTTCAAGCGCGCGAAGGACAGCAACGACTTCAAACAAGCACTGGACAAACGGTAAGTCCTTAATACCTCTATAGAGATTTTCATAGATCGTATATGCTTAGAGAAAGATTAGTCTATTTGGCTGTTTGTTGCTAGATACTTTTAGTACTAGGGAGATCGGTCTTGTCCGCAAGACGGATTAATCCTCCAACAAATTGGCGACTCCGTTGGGGAAAAGAACTTGTTGTTTTTGGTTCTCTTTTATTTTGATTTTGAGGAAACATTTTTCCTAGTTTTTGATTGATAGACATCTGCCTAGGTAGCTTAGGTTTTCTCTGTTTCTAAAATTCTTGAGATCTTTTATGTTTTTCTCTAATTTTTCCTGGGACCGCACTTTGCCTTCTTTGCACAGTGCGGGCAGTTTCGCATTTTTGCTTTAGTAAACAGTGCGGTACCGCACCTGTTACTTATGCAAGCCTATGGACCCTGTTAAAATTTTGAAAAAAATTGGATTTATTTCTTTAGTTTATCTTTATTGTGATTTAGAGTTTTTGGTTTCTGCCCAGATTGATGATTGTTTCTGTCAAAATCTTTCTGTGAATGAATCTTAGCAGTATTGGTGTTTTGATGATTTTCTAGAATTTTTGCGTTTTGGATTGTCTCTCACTTGGTCTTTGTAGCGATTCGAAGCATTGACTGCTTAAAATACCTGAGATTACATTGGTCTTTTGTCTTTTGCTGAATCTGGCCTGATTGTGAAGTCATCCTCTATTAAGAAATAGAGTTACCTGTTTGTTTGCAAACCTTCGAAAATAAACTTTGTTATTGGTTTTTGAATTTAATTTTTTATAAAAACATAATTGAGTGTTTTTGATCTGTTTGTTATTTTGAATGAATAGATCCTTAGTTTGCTGAATAGCTAATTAAAACCTTCTTTAAATTTTTTTTTTTTAAAGCTTTAATTTAATTAGATTATTAAAATTTGTAGGTCTCAGAATTAGTTTGATAGTTTTGAGTGTTTTTCATAGAATTTTGTAGATCTCTTTTGAAGAAAACTTGTTTAGTAGCTTCAAGTTTTTGAAAGTGAAAGGATTTTCTTATGAGCTTTGAAAGTTTGTTTCATTTTTGAGTTATTGCTGAAAAGACAAAAATATTTTCTTTCAATTGCTCTTAATGTTTAAAGAATGAATTGTTCATTAAAAGAATTGCATTCTCAAACTTTTCCTTAATTAGAATTTAATTGAAATGAAACGATCTGATTATCATTTTTAGGTGCATTTTTAGTGTTTTTTGGAAGTCGAGTCTTCACACCATCAGAGTTTCATTTCCGCGCCCATTGACTTAAGAAACAACTCTTAAAAGTAACGCTTAATTAAAATTCATCTAGCAATCTTTTTATTTTCTAGGGCTCTTATCACCAACATAGCTTAGGCTAGTATCTTGGAGTAGGGAGTAATTAACTCTCCAAGGTAGTAAAACAAACAAGTAGACAAATCTTGCGGTAGGAAATAAACCCAATCGTAATTTGTATAATCTGGGAAGCTTCTCTTAAGGAAGTCAATCACGAGATCATGTCTGAACCTTTGAGACAATCAATTCTGTTTCATTGGGGAAGATAGAAGATTTTGCGCGTATTACAAATGGTAAACATCGGATTAACCATTGTCGAGGAGCCTGGGGTCACTTGTCAGTAAACCTCGGATTAACCATGTCGAGGAACCTTCAAGGGGATTGAGCTTTGTTACTCTACCCTTGCGCGTGAGATCGGATCGTAGACTATTCCCCTAGTTATATTTGTTACTATTGGTAACCTTAGTGTCCACAAACGTAAGATTATTTCCTAAGGTGATGGTGAAGGAAAGATCTCACTATACCTAGAGCAGACGTTGACTAGACTCACTTGGACTCTCTGGGGGGTTCTCTTCACACAAGATGGTTTTGTGAGAAAACTTGTGCCAGTTTGTTTCATTAAGCAGGTTGTTGGGGTAACTATTCCAACCGCCCTTTCTGTATTAAATTTCTACTAAGTTGGATTTCATCACCAACTAGTGTTTTTAGTACGGGAAGTTACTGTTTGTGTGTGGTTTGAACTCCTAGATTTTTAAGCGTGTGATTCAGCTGTTTGTTTTTTAGAGGCCTTAGGTGTTTTCATTGAAATTTTCTTTGTTTGCATGTGATAAGTTAAATATTTAATCGTGGCGGAATTGCCAAGACAATCCTGGAGACTATAAGGGAAACCCCCAAAATATTCACCAAGTCAGCTTGAAGGGCTTTGTGCTCTGGTATCTTCTAGTAGCGGTAGGATTAAATCAACAGAAGTTGGAACTTCATCCATAGTGGTTCATCCTAATTATCAAACACCCATAACAGAACACATTCAAGAGACGATTTCAGTTTCTGAAGTTACTGGTAGTATTTCTCCTACTAGTGAATGGGCTGACGAACCTGAAATCTCTGAACCTGAAACTGAACTTTCTGTTTTGGAAACATCTTCGGGATTTATTTCACCAACTTCTAGCGATCTTGGTTCACCTAGGGTAAGAAATATTGTCACTGATGACCTTCCATCTGGACTAATTTCTATTGAATAAATTACTAATCCAGACGAAGAGTTATCTCTTCCCAATTCCCCTCAATCGTTAAATCTTAGGGAACGTGAATCAATTTTCTACAGCCCTATTCGAACTACTACTTGGTACTTATCCTTAACAAAAATTTTAGAGAATCCGGGTCTTGCTTTTTCTCCACCTCAAGTTCCATTTCATCCAACACCCAGAGGTTATTATCCGTCATCCATTATGGCAGGAGAATCATCCATGTTTTCCCAGACACCGGAATCATTTTTACATGGTGGTCCTTCTGTTCCTTCGGGATATCAGGCTCTGTCTGGTACTTTCTCGGGGGTAGCTCCTCAACCGATTGAAAGCGTGTTATCATCTGGTTTAAGTGGAATTAAAACTGAAATGTCGAACGAAGGGAAAATTTTTATGATTTCTGGTAATATTCTGAATCCGCAACCTCAAGGCAGTCAAGTACCGCCTGGAGGGCAATCTCAGGGAAATCAGTTACCGCCTGGGGGGAAACCTCAAGGTAGTCAGTTACCGCCTGGGGGGAAACCTTCAAAAAGTCAGTTACCACCTGGGGATCAACCTCAAGATAGCTTTTTCCCAGGACAAACTGTGGAATCATATTATTTTGGGGGACAACCCCAAGGGCAGTACATACCTCAGGGTTATCAACCTTCAGGACAATACACAGCCCATGGTCAACCCCAAGTTCAATATGCTCCTTAGGGTCCTTATCAACCCCAGCTTCAGTACGCGCCTCAGGGTTATCAACCTCAAGGTCAGTACCCAATTCAAGGTTACCAACAGCCTTCTTTTTAGTCATCTTTTCAAGGAGCTGGAAATTTACCACTTACTTATCAACCCTACGTTCAACCAGGTTATGGTCCTTATGTTCAACCTTCTATGGGACAATATCCCAGAATGAATATGGTGTGGCATCCATCCCAATATCAACATCCTATGCATACTAATGTACAATTACCTTTTCAACCTGGACAGCCTTTAGTTTCTGGTCCAACCCAGCGACCTGTCCAACCTACTATTCAAACTCCTACACCTAGTTCTGTTCAGCAGTCTACGCCTAGTACACCTCAAACTCTGCCTCAAACTACTGCAACTGCTGCTACGTCTGTCCAACTTGTAACACCTATTTTTGGAGTATCTGTAACACCGAGTTTGTCTATCCCTGCATCCGGGCAAATCCCTCAAGTCTCTGTAGCCTAGTCAGAGCCTTTCGTTCAGACTTTGGTTCAGATACCTGGAGGACAAGCCGATACGAGTACAGTTGTCACAAGTCAACCGCAATTCACGTATCAATCGTACCAGGGATATCCTCAATTCGGTCCCGGTTCACAAAATCCAAATTATCAGTATCAACCGTACCCTCGCTACACTTATCAGCAGCCTCAACAACCCCAGTTTGGTCCGGTTAATCCTAGTTTTCCAGGAGGTTACACAATTCCTAACGCAAATCCAATTCCCAGTTATCCTGGGTATCCACCTCCTGGAACTGCTTTGGCTACTCAAGGTTTTCATGACCCTAATCGTCAGTTACCATTTATTGCAACTTTGGATTTACCTAATTTGACACGCCTTACGAATGATCCGATTTTCTATTATCCATATTGGCCGCCAATGCCACATAAGTTTCCCAGTGATATACCGAAGTTTGAAGGTAAGTCAGGAGAGGATCCATAAAATCATGTCATGACTTATCACCTCTGGTGTGCGTCTAATTCAATTATTGATGATTCAATTCGCTTACGTCTTTTCCAAAGAACTCTTATTGTTCTTGCAGCCAAATGGTACATTGAGTTACCACGAGGCTCGTTTCATAATTTCAGTCAGTTAACAACTACCTTCTTGACTCACTTTCAGTTGCCTGTCTGATACGAAAATGACACGAAATTATTAACTTCACTTAAGCAATCTACGTCTACGTATATTTCTGATCATATTCATGAATGGCGACGTAGAAGGCGTTTGGTGAATGTTTACATTCCAGATCAAATTTTGGCAGAATGGTTTGTTAAATCATTGTTACCCAAGATCACTGAAGATGTAGCTAAGGCCGGTGTTGTTACTGAAGAGCAAGTGATTTCTCAATCTCAGTACCTTGACCTCGTTTACACGCAGTCAGCTACTTTACACGAAAAAATCCCCGACCTTCCAAAACAAGGTCAGATAGTTGCTGCTCCTTCAAGGTCTCATGCTGCTGATGGCATGATTGGTACAGTCAATACGAAAAGTAAGAAAAAATCTTCAAAGAATTCTTCTCCTATTATAACCTTACCAGATTCCCCAAAAGGAGAATCTTCCCCCGAAATTTCTGCCGACATTCATGTCGTAGAGACATCTATGGCTAAATCTAAATCCGGTGGTAAAAAGAAAGGGAAGAGTAAAAATAAGAAAAATTCGAAAGAGAAAACTGATAAAAATGAATCCAATGACGAAAAGCGCAAAACTCGTTATCCTTGTTACATTTGTGACGAGGATCACTTCACTAAGGAATGCCCACATCGTGCAGAGGTTGCAAAATTCGTTAAAGGTTCACAACAACCTACTGTCTTGAAGGATCCTTTTTCGACTCAAGATAGCAAGATGGTTGGTTCCACTTCGACTGCTTCAGAAGAACCTATTTTGATGATGTCTCATGTAAGGATTGCGACGCGATCGTAAGATTATGGTACTAAGAATCCTGTTGATGGGAAAGAAGCAGAATCTTCTAATGCAAATGCATCAACTACACCTCCTCCTGTTTCTGGTCCGCTACAAATCGAGAAACAAAATTCAGACTTAATAATCAAACCGCCCATTAAAGGTGTTCTTTGTAAATCAGCTTTCAATCCACATGCGAGAGCTGCTCAGAATTACAACATTGTTGAAGACTTAGCTATTTCCTCTTCAGTAGTGTCGGCTTTGGAAGTGCTGCAATCATGCCCAGCACAACGTAAATTTCTTTTGTCTGCTATAGGAGCTATAGATGTTCAGGATTCTAATATTATAATCTTCGATTTAGAAAATAGTACACCTCGTCTACCTCATCAAATGGCTTTCCAGATACCAGTGTTAGTAAAAAACAAACCGATCTATCGGACTGTGATTGATGAGGGAGCTTCAACGTGTATTATGTCGATTCAGTGTTGGAAATCGCTTGGTTCTCCTACACTTAACCAATCTCCGACGATTCTTAAGGATTTTGATGGTCGAGGTTTCCACCCTTTTGGTATTTTGTAGGATTTACCCATAGGGGTCGAAGGTAAAACCGTAAATCTAGATGTGGAAGTGGTTGATGCCCCTCTAGATTAAAACCTTCTTCTAGGTCGTAGTTGTTCTTATGCGATGATTGATGTTGTTTCTTCAGTCGTTCGACTCATAAAACTTCCATATCAAGGAAAGATCGTCACAATAGATCAGTTAACTTATTTCTCTTCCAACCTAGCATCTACAGAAACAATCCAGCACGTTGGTAAAGCGACTATCCCTTATAAGGATGTTGGAGTAGGATTAGTCAAAGATTCTGGTTTACTGGGAACTTTTTCTTTTCCTCCTCCTACTGTATCGCCTGCTGTTGCAACTATTCACGTGATTTCGTCAAATACTATTATGTTTGATGATCCTTGGATCATACCTTCTGATTCCAAGTTAGATTCAATTGATGGCATGATGCCTTTGAGTCCATTTGAACTTGCATACCAGGCCATACAGTCACTTTCTGACACCTCTTCAATCGGAATTGATGCAATGAATGGGATCCCTGAAGAATCACTTTGTATATCTGGTTCAGCCACAATGACATTTCCAGATGTTGTTCATACTGATGAGCAGATTTGTGAATTTTTGTCTGTTGATGATTTACCATGGGAAGATCTACATCACCGATCTTCGTTTTTACCTGAACCAGATCATTTTGAAGATGATTTCGCTTCAATTTTTACTGCCGAATATGTCAAAGAACCCCAGAATCCATTGCAAAATCTTGATTCTGAGCTAAATTTGGAAAATATTTCTCAAACAGTTCCAATTGACATTTCGGTAAAACTAGGAATAATTGAAAACATTCATATAGGTGCTTGAAGTACTGAAGATGAAATTAAAGCTTATAAAGCCCTATTTCAAGAATTCCGTGATGTGTTTGCCTGGTCTTATGAAGAAAGTCCAGGAATTGATCCATCAATCGTCATACATGAAATCAAGACTTACCCAGATGCCAAACCTGTTCGTCAGCGTTTATGTCAAATACATCATAGAAAAGCTACTGCTATCAAAGCAGAAGTTGAAAAATTACTTCGTGCAGGTTTTATTTATCCAATTCCCTTAACGGATTGGGTATCAAATATTGTTCCTATGACTAAAAAACAAGGAACAATACGAGTATGCATCGATTATAGGGATATTAATCGAGCTTGTCCCAAAGACAATTATCCAAATCCATATATCGATCACATAATCGATGATTGTGCCGGTAGTGAAATGTTTTCCTTTATGGATGGATTTTCCGGGTATAATCAAATAAACATACTCCCTGCTGATCAGCCAAAAATAGCTTTTATTTGTCCATGGGGAACATTTGCTTATTGCAAACTACCCTTTGGTTTGAAGAACGCTGGAGAAACTTTTCAAAGGGCAATGTCTTACGTGTTTCATGACATTAAGCACATTGTGCAGCCTTATCTCGATGATTTACCTGCTCATTCATCACGCAGGGCCGACCATCTCACACACTTACAAGCTATCTTTATGAGATGTCGGTATTATAAGATTAGGCTGAATCCACACAAATGTGTTTTTTGTGTAGAGTCGGGTCGTTTACTGGGCTTTGTTGTCTCGAAATCAAGCATTCGCGTTGATCCGTCGAAGGTCGAAGCTATTGTCAAATTACCTCCTCCTTCGACTTTACGCCAACTCCAAAGTTTGCAGGGGAAAGCAAACTTTTTACGTTGGTTCATTCCTAACTATGCCGATCTCACAAAGGGTTTTACCCGGTTGCTGAAACATAACATTCCGTTCTTTTGGGATGAGATCGCTGATCGATCTTTTGATGCAATCAAACACGCGTTGACCCATGCACCATTATTGCATCCTCCCAACTACAACCAGGATTACATTTTGTACCTCGCTGCTTCTCATTCCACCATTGAGATGTTGTTATTTCAAGAAGATGAACCTCACACTGAACATGTGATTTACTATCTTAGTCGGAATCTACATCCGACCGAGATCAAATACACACATGTGGAGAAATTGGCATTGGCCGCTGTCTAAGCTGTCCAGCGATTTAGGCACTACATCTTATTACGTAAAACCACGGTAATTTATGATTGCAACCCTATGATGTATATTTTAACCAAACAATTACTAGGGGGCAAGTATTCCAAATGGATAGTCATCCTGCAGGAATTTGACTTGGAGTTTGAGAAATCCAAGGCAAAGAAATCTTTGGTATTTGCGGAACTGATGTGTGATTTTCCCTCTACTGGTATTGAAACTGTGGCAGAAGAGCCCATTGCGGATGAATCTCTATTTCTTATCAGTACTCTAGATCCATGGTATGGAGATATTATTGTTTATCTCCAAACCTAATCTTTTCGGCCTGAAATCTCACAATCTCAGCGACGGAAAATACGCTTTCAATCCCAACAGTATAATATTATTGGTGACACACTCTATCATTGTGGAGTGGATTCTACTTTTAGACGTTGTCCTGTTCATGAAAAAGCTGAAAAGGTGTTAAATGACTGCCATTATGGAGCATGTGGCGGTCATATGTCTGGGTATGCCACAGCCCAAAAGATATTGCGCGCTGGTTATTTCTGGCCGTCATTATTCAAAGATTGTATTTATGCAGTTTGGACATGCCACAATTGTCAACTTTTTGATCGTAAGATGTGCGCGCCACCCGCTCCTCTTCATCCCATAATTGCTGTTGGTCCTTTCGCAAAATGGGGTATCGATTTTATTACATGTAACCCTGACTCGGCCGAGGGGCATGCATATATTATCTTAGCAGTAGATTATTTTACTAAGTGGGCCGAGTTGACGCCTACATTTTCAGCTGACGGCAAGACTGCTGCAACTTTTGTATTTAATCACATAATTTCTAGGTTCAGTGTTCCTCAAGCCATTATTACAGATCATGGAAGTCATTTTCACAATGTCATGATGACTGAACTGACAGATCAACTTGTCCTACGTCACGATAGTTCCACTCCGTATTATCCACAAGCCAATGGTCTGGTTGAAGCCATAAATAAAGTTTTAGTCACCATGATTAGACGAATTATTGGTATTCACAACACGAATTGGCATTCCATGTTATTTTCATCACTTTGGGCATATCGAACCTCAGTAAAAACATCAACTGGTTTCACTCCCTTTTAACTCGTTTACGGTTTGGAAGTTGTGTTGACGATTGAATGCAAAATTCCGTCACTGAAATTAGCCATAGAATTACTCCCAGCTACGTCTGAGGAGGAGAAATGTTTCCTGTACTTAGCTCAGCTGGATGAGAATCGAAGAAATGCCGTAATAGCAAATGAGGCTCATGTTAAACGAATAAAAGCTCAGTATGACAGAACTGTTACCCCTCGAAATTTTTCAGAAGGAGACCTAGTCTTAGTTTATGATCAAGTCAACGATAAGCTAGGAGCTGGGAAATTCGTGCCCATGTGGCATGGCCCTTTCTTTGTCAAGAGAAAGCTAGCTAAAGGGGCCTATGAGCTGATAGATTTTGATGGTGTCCCTTTAGATAAACCCAGAAATGGACTTTATCTGAAGCGATACTATGCTTAACTTGGTATGGATATTTTTTATTAGATTAGATTTCTTTACTGCTGGTGTGTTTTAGATTAGAAAAGCATTCTTAGTTTAGAAGTGTGTTTTTATCACTATTCCTGCTTATCTGAGTTTTACTCTTGATATTGCAGATATCGACGTCTCTTCGAACCTACATTGGTTTTGTTGATGTGCTTGTCGTAGTGCACGGAACATTTCTTCCGCAGCTTGGGTTATCTATTCACCCTCTGATGAGTTAGTATCCATGCATGGGGTAAGCCTTGGTCAAACAATGAATAACATTTTCGAGTATAGTGCAGTGATTGAGTTATTATCCGAATCCATATCATTTAGAATTCGGAGTTTGATTGTTAGGTTGGATTCTGAACTTGTTGTATTACAATTGAACCGAGTTTATGCCATTAGAAATCCAGTTTTATTACGGTTATTTTTAAGAGTTCGTCTCTTGGAACGTGAATTCGATTACATTGAATATCAACATATTCCAAGACATTTAAATACGTTAGCAGACGCAGTTGCTTCCAGTATGATAAATCGACATTTGCAATAATCAAAGCAGTAAAACAAACAACATCCATAATATGTATACAGATAGCTGGTAAATAGTGATATATCATAGTATAGAAAATTTTCAAAAAATATACATTGTCTTCGATCATAGGTGGGAAACACCTTATGATCGGAAAAATGGTAACACAAAAAGTCAAAAATATGAGTCTACAACACGATCATCCCATCACTGATGGTGATCACGATAAGAAACCACTGCCCAAGCCATCCTACACAGGAACCTTCTAAAAGGTCCCGGAACACCAATCACGTATCTCTGCAATCTGAGTTGGATCTCATCTATGTCCGTCTCTGGAATATCTAGAGTCAAACGCTCTAGATGATGCTCTAAATCAGACAAAATTTCCGCTGATTGGCCTACTGGGGCTGGTGCGGCTGTAACTGGTTGTCTTCTGTCATAAGGCTGGAAATGGGCTGGTCACCGTGGACCCACATCTGCATTCATAAAAAAAAATTTGGTTATTAATTGATAAGACGATCAAAAAATAAAAATTAGAATTTAGAATTCGTTGACAATGTTTTTACCTGATTCATCCCACTGTTCCCCGGCTGGGAGAGTCATCTCCCGGTCGCCACGGAAGTCTATCCCAGCATACGGAAAGTCCTCAATGACCAAAATTTGGCGGTCCAGCCAACGAAAATACGAAGGAGGAAATCGAACAATCTCAATGCCCTCAATACCGTGACGGGCCATCAATGCAACCCAACGAACCATCCTAGGTTCTCGGGGTCGACCAACATCAACATGAATACTTTGCAGAGCTAGCATGGGTACCCTCTCCAGAGAAAAAGTGACCACGATGGATCCATATCCACAGTTATTTAGTTTGCCATTTTTCTCTCTAGTTAGTTGGCCTTTTACATTGGCCAACACAGCTTCGCACCAGTTGAAAATGGTGCCTCGGAAACAGTCTACAGCAATACGCATCTAGGAACCGGTAGCCACATGCAATGCGGCACTCCCACACAGTCTGGTAACAGTAAATGCAATCACTTTCAGCTCAGGACGGATGATAGTTTTTATATCAATCTGTTTGTCCCTAGGGTCTGCTTCATCATTACAGAACTCTTGTCGAAGACTAGCGACAGTTTGGCCACCTGGCCTAGTCCCAAACAAGGAAAGTTGTTTGCCCCTCTTGGACAAACCAGTCAGAAAATAAATATCCTCCAGCTCAATTTTGAGCCGGTGGCCGCCAATAATGAAACACTGGTCCTACACATTCCACCTGTTTACCAGCCATGTGAGGACATCTACCTGTGCCCTCATGCCCTGAATGGCCCAAAATTTATACAAACCACATGCTATAAAATCCTGCATTGTGGGAAAATGGAGCATTGCGGCGTCATCCACATACTCATGCTCAAGTTCTCTCCAAATCAACATCTTGCTAATCCTACAATGCATAAAAAGATAAGTTAGAACAATCTAATTTGAAAATTTTTGGGCGGGAAATGGAAAATTTGATTTGGAAATTCAATTGCGCGGGGATCGCACTTTTATTTCATACACAGTGCATAGGAACGTACGCGTTCTATATTAAAAGTGCAGACCCACAACCTTTTTCTACATAGAAAAAGGTCGGGGTCCGCAGGTCATGTGTGTTGTGCCTGCGGACCCCCGCAGGTAATTTCTTAAACATATTTTCCCTTAAAAAATGAAAAATAAAGCCTAAAAAGAATTGTAAACGGATGAAAAGCAATATTAAGAGGTTGTGGATTACCTGGGACTGACGGTTCTCGATTTTGTCAGACGGATCTTCCGGAATCTTCACAGGAACATTTTGCCCAAAAGCTTCTACTTTTCACTTTGAACTTGAACGGTAAAAATGAAGTTGAAAAAGTCCTTTTTATAAGTTTTTTCGAATAGATGAACTTTTAATTTATTTATTTTTCACTTTAAAAAGGGCATTTTGAAAGCATTTTTACTTATTTTAAACAGGTATGTGTAATGTTTCAAGTTTTTGTGCAGAAATTGGATTTATCAGGAAAATTGATCATTTTTCAACAAAGAGCATACTTTTATCACTTTTTCGGACTCTTTCAAAATTTTACGAAAAAACGAAACATTGGAGTTCTATTTTAAGCCCTTTTGAAACTCTCTAAACATGAAAAGATTGCCGAGTACTTGATTGTTCGAACTCGTTAAAGTAAATGAATAATCGTCCCTTCAGTATAAGTTTACCCCTTTTACGGACTGAAATGGACTATTTACAAAAAAGGTATACGTTGACTAATTACGGTCAATAGAGTTCTCTCTTGCATTATTTTATCCTTTTTCGGGCTCGAGAGACTAAATTTACGAAAAAGTACACCCATGGAGTTTTCTTAAGTTTTTTCTTATGACTCCCTAAAATTGAAAAACACCGAGTTTCTCCTATACTGTACTCGTTAAAATTTAACAGTAAAGGACCTGTTTAATTTTCAACAGGAACAGACCACTTCTTAGGGTTCAAATCCTAAACTAAGTTGGACTCATCCGAAGGATGAGCTTATAAACAAGAAAATGTTATCCTCCTCAAGCTTGTCAAAAACAAAGAGGTACTTGCCAGAAATGATGGGGGAAAAGAGAGGAAAATGACTTGTTTGTGGTATTTTGATTTTTCGAAAATATAGTTAACCACTCTTGAACACGACACTTTCAATCACCTGGGTTGGGAAATCCTTTGCTTAACAATTAATCGAACCTCATTTGAAATTCTTCATCTGGTTTCTGGGTATTAGCTTTGGGTCAACTGCTACCAAGCCATCTGCAGTGTCGTTATGTGTTCAAGAGGACAGTTCAAATAAACCATTCATCTGCAAAATATCTGTCATCCATTTTTTACCATCCCCGAGTCAGTCCTTGCCAATATATTTTCAAAACTTGATCTATGATTTCGTGTTGTGGGCTTGCCTACGACAAATCACTTTCTATCGACGACAACTCATTATCTAGGAAGTTGATCCAGAAATCGTCAGTACCTTGAAATCTGCATGCCTCAATGGTAGGTTTCTCGCCTTCGACAACAGGTTGCATCATTGACCTTTGATCGAATGATTCCGTGACATGTTCAACTTCAGCTCATTCATTCACATTTCATGGATTATACTGGGTAATTTGAGAGCCATTGACATTATTGGTGGTTACTCTCACACTTGTTAACAGTTTACATCATTGACTGGTAATCAAGTGGTTTCTACCATGTTCGACTTCGACACATTCATTCACATGGATAGAATTGTACTAGTTCGAGATTCGGAAATCAAGACCCTGGATCTAGTTTCTACCATCCAGGCTGCGAGGAATTTTTTTGTCATTTATATAGTAGACTATTCACAAACAGATGGCTGCGTCCATACTATGCCTACACATGTCTATACTGTGATGTACTCAAAATCATTCCTATATCAGAACAATTTGAATTAGTCTCTAGTTAGTTTTGATCTGAGTATGGGAATGCCTACCTCAGCGATGATATATATATATATATATATATATATATATATATATATATATTTCATTGAATGTTTTTACAGGTTCCGACTGGGGTGACCATAGGATGATCCTTGAAATGATAAAGTACTACACTCTTCATATATGACAGACTTCGGCATCATCTATTCCAGACTTTGCACTTTAGGGGGAAATCTGTTACACTGAAAATTGTCATCCTGACATTCTGCTATGTGTATGAGCTCATTATTACTCATACTTCTCCCTTTGCAAGTCTAACATATCAGTTCCTCATGTTAAGCCTTGAAAATTAGAGAAAAGTTCCTAAAAGTCTCCTAAACTTTGGTATCGCACTTTCTCGCTATCTTGCCTGCAGTCCCGCACCCAATGTTCAGCTATCCTTCGTACTTGAACACACTTCATCTGTGTTAAAAGTGAGGACCCCTGTAAGATAAAAAAGGCGCAAGCAATTTCCAAAAATCTCATTAAAAGTGAATTCTAGAAGCTTCCAGAAAATATCTTGCGGTGATAGAACCGCTCTTATGAGGTGCATGTATCCTTTACCTTATGGAGCTAACCCCTTGATGTGAGTATCTTATCCCTTTGAAGGAGGATTATATCCCTTCATAGTTGGAACACAAAACCTCCTCTATTCTACTATAAAAAGAGGCATTGGGTAGCCTCAAAGGGAGTTGAAGCTTTAGAATATTTGAAGTTAAGCGCTGTTGAGATTCAGACTCAATTGATTAAGACTTTTGTGAGGAAATATTACATACCTCTATTCGTCTTGATTGAGGAGTGTAGAGCTTATCAAAGTAAAGGCGATTCCTACTTCGGACCCCGGAAAGTCCTGTGCAACATCAAGGCTCAGGTTGTAAGAATTTTCTTCTTTTGAAATTAATACAAATATACTCATTTTTCTCAATAAGCTTTCAATCAATGGTTTATTTCATAAATTCCTTGATCACTATGATAAGCATGGTTTATGATGATTTCTATACAGGTGCTACGTAATATTTTGCTTGTCTGTGACTGCAGGTTTATGAGGAAAACTATTTCAAGCGCGCGAAGGACAACAATGACTTCAAACAAGCACTGGACAAACGGTAAGTCCTTAACACCTCTATAGAGCTTTTCATAGATCGTATATGCTTAGAGAAAGATTAATCTATTTGGTTGTTTGTTGCTAGATACTTTTAGTACTAGGGAGATCAGTCTTGTCCGCAAGACGAATTAATCCTCCAACAACCAGCCTCTTTACCTGTTCAGCATTTACCATAGCAATATTTGTCTTCTTGCGATGTGCTCTAACAATGTACTCCTTGCCATCTTTGAATAAATGGTATTTTTTCTCATGGAAATGGAAGATCCCTTTCCTATCATACAAGTAAGGACTTCCCAACACAATACTTGTTATGTCAAGCGGAACCACATCTAATTCAATTGTGTCAACAAAATGTGAAGTTATTGCAAACCACAATATACATTTATTTGAAACCTATAAATTTGTATCCTTAGAAATCCAAAAAAGTGGATATGGTTTTGGATGTGGTATGATCTCAAGATTTAGTTTCTTGACCAAGTCTTCAGAGATTAAGTTTGCTTGTGACCCACTGTCAAATAATGTGTCAATCTTCGTATGTTTGGATATGACCCTCACATGAAACATTTCAATTCTTTCTTCTTCATTTGGAGCATGTATGTGATAGTTTGATGTACTAGTACAGGGTTTAGTTTCAATTTCTTTCCCCTTCATGTTCTTCAGTCCCATGGCTGTAATTTTAGATGCATCCCTGGAATCTTCTCCTAAATCATGTTGAGTTGTAACTCCAGTTTTTTGTTTCCCTTTTTTCTTATTGTATTTCTTGGGCCTCATTTGAGGATGTAATTTCCAACAATGATTTTCATCATGACCTTCTTTTGAACAATTTTTACAAACCAATTTTTCTCCCTCTTTCTTAACAGATGCATTCTTTTTGCTTTTACCTTTTGAGGCCTTCTCTTTGTTTTTCCCCTTAAATTATTTCTTCCTACCCTCTTTAAAAATGTTTTTCCCTCTAGCTTCTAGATGTGTGGCTTGAACACATACTTCATCTAGACTTGTGGGGTTAAACATGAGAATAGTATGTTTTAGGTAGCTATGTAAGCCTCCTATTTACTTGAGCAAAGTATCTCGACTCTGCAAATCTACCCCTAATAAAAGAGCTCTTCTCCTAAATTCTTGGGTGTATTCTTGCACATTCTATCCCTTCAATTGCCTAAAATTTTTCTAGTTCATTATG
Organism: Pinus albicaulis; assembly: GCA_034641835.2. NCBI lineage: Eukaryota > Viridiplantae > Streptophyta > Pinopsida > Pinales > Pinaceae > Pinus > Pinus albicaulis. Next base: position 680,518,471 of record CM076584.1, on the reverse strand, counting down.
GATTTCTTTATATGAGCTAATGGATACAACTATTTTTTTATTTGCAGTAATGAAATCAATCCATGATAGAATAATCTTACCATGATTCTTGATCTCCTCCTTTGTCTTGGCTTCCCACCAAACAAGTGTTGCACCTTCCATTCTCAATGAAGCTAATTAGATTTTAGTATCATTATCTTGAAGGTTCTGGATTCTAAAATAGGTCTCCAATTGCCTAATCCAATTATCAATCTTTTCTACATTGACTTCACCATTAAACATTGGCAATTCAAACTTAACATCAAGTTTAAAAAAATGAATTTTACCAGTGTTCTTTGACTTGTGTGGCTAATGTATTGAAGATGAAGTAGAGGATGATGATGATGAAGGTGAGGATGGTGACTTTCCACTGCCTCCATTTCCTCCATTGCCCTTTTTTGACTTATCTTCATCATTGTGACCTCCTGATGATCCCTATCCTTCCTTGTGAAGTTTGGACACTTCTCCTTCCAGTTTTTCATTCCTTTCTTGATAAAGTATTCTAACCATCTCTGTCATTTAAAGGAATGCTTTCTTGAACACTCTTTCTTCTTCTTTGGGATCCATCTCTTCATGGATTTCTCCTTCCTCTTGAGGCATGCTTAATGTTGCTTCTGCTTCCTTAGGAGGTGAACTAGGTGGTGGATATTGTCGCAATCTTGCTCTTCTTTGCTTTGGCTCACCTTGAGACCCTCTTGCTTCCACCAATGTGTCTTCTCCTCTCTTGAGCTTGAGCCTAGTAAGAATCTAACACTTGCAAATAGTTAAACAAATATTTTCACAAAACAACACCAGAGAATAAATCTAGCTCTGATACCAATCTGATCTGAAAGGATTGTATTAGTTTTTTTGTGTTAAGTGTCTTTTCAACTATAAAACATGTGCATACTTGTCTCCAAATTTTGCTTAAGTATTGAGGATTTTAACCATGAAATATAGATGATTTTAGTGAATTAGAAGCATGAAAGAAGAGAAAATAACACTTAAAAACAGTGTATAACAGAGAAATAAAAACACCACATAACATTTACACAACAAGCACGATTAAGAAGTTCACCCCTCCTGGGCTATATCTGTTGGTCCAGCTCCCAATAGTGTTGAAATTTGGTTACTGGAGGATAGGTGGTTCCCTAAGGCTTTCATCTTTGGCCTAGGGGAAAGTGTCCAAAAGAATTTAACTTTTTCTCCTAAAATGACTTTATAAGTTATAAAGTCAAATCTAATTTAAAAGTGACTTTAAGTGATAAAGTTACTAAGTCTAATTTTAAAGTGAATTTAATAAAGTCAATGTGAAATTAGAAAGTGAAAAGTGACTTTGAAAATAAAGGACTAAGAGGGTCTTTATTAAAGTGGGATGAATTAAAAAATAGAAAGTGAGATTTAAATGCACATTTAATCTCAGCCCTAGATCCAAAGCTATCTCAACCCTTGGATTTAGGGATTTCCCAAAAGTCACTTAGGGTTAGGTTAAAGGAGGAAAAGAGGGAAAAGATCATTCATTCTTTCATGAGCAGATTGAGAGAGGAGGAGAAGAAAGCAAGGGAGAAATTTCTGAGCGGAGGGAGAGCATCAAAGATACACAGCAAATCCATACAACAACTTTGCACATTTCCCAAAGCAGTATTTTCAGACAGCAGCATTTATTTGGCATGTTTACCAAGCTAGAATCCATACAGTACTGTTTGCACGCATTTCGAGGCAAGGTACAACATTGTTTTCGAGGAGAAGATTCATCAATCAAGGGAATGATTTTCAAGGCTATTTTTTAGGGCTCGAAAATCGAGGAGGGACTATTGTACGTGTCTGTACAACTCTGTACATTTTCGTACAGGTAAATATGGCACATATTTCGAGGTAGAAAGTACAACAATTAATGTTGTAATTTTTACTATAATTTTATGTTTGTTGTTGGCACAATTTTCAAGGTGGAAAGTTGGCATGAAAATCGAGATAAGTGGGTTTTGTGTTTGCTGTAATTTTCACTGTGTTTTTTTGTTCACCATAAAAGCATATTCAGAAATAAAGAGAAGAAAATAATGTTGTAATTTTTACTGTAATTTTCAGCTTGCTATTGGCGCAATTTTCAAGGTGGAAAGTTGGCACGGAAATTGAGATAAGTGGGTTTTGTGTTTGCTGTAATTTTTACTGTATTTTTTTGTTCACTGTAAAAGCATATTTAGAAATAAAGAGAAGCTTTCGAACTGGTTTTCCCCAAGAGTTGTAGGGGGTTTTTCTAAGGTCATATTGACCAAAAATCATCGTGTCAAATTTTTATGTGTGGTTGAAAATATTTTTGTGTTTTTATTTCTGCAATTTCCATCATTTTGAAACTTCCAGAATTAGTGTTTTCAGAAAATATTTATTTTCCCAGCTTGTTGAATGTATGGTTATGGGAATGGGCATTTAACATTATGGGAGAAATAAGGAGAAACTGAAAACTGGAGTGGGTCACAAAATTTCTACATGGTATCAGAGCTAGTTTGCTGAAAGGTGCAGTTTGGGATAACAAAGAGAAAATTTACAGCAAGATGATTTTACACAGAAAATAGAACCTTTACCACAACAGTGTCATTTTCATTTTATTAGGACATCAAGCATGTATTTGGGCTTGAGGGTGGAAGATAGGTTGGATGGGCATAGAAACTGCATTATATGGAAGGAAAGAATGTAGAGCATCTTTGAGGAGGCAAAAGTCGGGGGTATAATGGTGAGTACCCAACAACACCCTGTGAATGTGCCTACTGATGTTGTTCAGTCGATAGACTTTAACAAGAATAATAACAAGGGTAAGGGTCTGATTCTGGATGGTGTTAAAGACCATTGCATTCCTCATGTGAGAGGAAAGAGACTTTCTCATGAGATGTGGACAGCCTTAATCAATCTCTACTAGAGTACCAATGAGAACAAAAAAATGGTCCTAAGGGAGAAGCTAAAGGCCATTAAGATGGCAAAGACTGATAATGCTACTGCATACCTCACAAATATCATTAATGTGAGAGATGAGTTGGCAGCAGTTGGAGAGGTCATTCCACCCACTGAGTTGGTGCAGATTGCAGTGAATGGCCTTCCCAATTCATGGTTGAGCTTTGCTGATGGGATTGTTGCATGTGAGACCCTTCTCTCTTGGGAGATATTGTGGGATGATTGCATACAGAATGAAATCAGAAAGACCTAGATTAGGGCAGCCAAACTAGTTGAGGATAATGACAATGTAGCACTATTAGTAGGAGGCAAAAGGGGAAAGGGAAAGAAGCAAGATTCCATAAGTGGTGGTGGGGGCAAAGGCAAAAGTAAAGGGAAGCAGCAGGTGAACAAGGAGAAGGACTATTCCAAGGTGAAGTGTTGGAATTGTCAGAGGATGGGACACTATGCAGTTGTGTATCTGGAGAAGAAGAAGAAGGGGAAGAACAAGACCATGGAAACATCAGCAGAGATAGAGGACTTTTCAGAGAGATTTGACTGGGATTTTGGGTTCATTGCTTGTGAGTCCACTAATCCAGGATCACCTACCATGGAGGTTGAGAGGGAGTGTGCATTTCCCTCCATTAGTGGAGCATCTTCAGGTATTTGGTATGTTGACAATGGAGCTTCACGTCATATGACAGGAGTCCGCAAGTACTTCTTAGAGCTTTCAGAGAGTGGCACTGATATAGAGGTAGTACTCGGAGACGACAAAATTGTTAGAGCAGTAGGTGTGGGGACATTGACATTTGATAGGGAACCCAAACCTCCCTTGAAAGTGTCGGATGTTTTATATGTGCCAGGGATGAAGAAGAATGTTATATCCATCTCAGCATTGGAGGACAAAGAGTATGAGGTATTGTTCAGGAGAGGACAGGTACTTATATATCCCAGGGGCCCTCCAGCTGATTCAGCTAGAGCGATTGGTGTATTCCATGAAAAGGTGTACAATTTTTCGTTTCAACACCTTTTGGCATTGAGCAGTAGTACTGGCAGCAGAGCTAGTAGTTCAGAGCTGTGCGAGATTTGGCACTACAAGATGGGGCACATGTTTCATGGAGCCTTGAGGACATTACGGGAGATCACTACAGGTGTGCCAGATTTCAGTTCTGATCACTTAGATACATGTAGAGGATGTGCTATGGGAAATTTTTCCAAATCCCCTTTCCCAGCAGTGAAAACATATCAACTAGGATACTTGATTTGATTCATACAGATGTGAGCGGTTGGATGTCTCATGTTTCCTTGAGTGGATATGAGTATTATGTTTTATTCATTGATGATCACTCCAGGAAGACTTGGATCTATTTCTTGAAGACCAAGAGTGAGGTCTTCAAGCGGTTTCAGGAGTTTAGAGCTCTTGTGGAGACTCAGACAGGTCGGAAGATCAAGTCTGTCAGGTTGGACAATGGAGGGGAGTACACCCTTCGTGAGTTTGTTTATTATTGTATGGAGGCAGGCGTCAAGAGGAAGTTCACATTTCGTTACAACCCCTAGCAGAATGGGGTTGCGGAGAGGAAGAACATATCCATATTTGGGGCTGCCAAAGCCATGCTACATGATCAGGGGTTACCATTGCTTTTGTGGGTAGAGGCTTGCAACACTGCTTTGTATTTGCAAAACAAGAGTCCGCATCGTGCCTTGGGGCATGTGACTCTGGAGGAGGCTTTTTCTGGGAAGAAGCCTGATATTGGTCATTTTCGTATCTTTAGGTGTATTGCATACTCCTACCTACCCAAGGAGAAGAGGACCAAGCTAGAGCCCACCACATAGAAGGGTATCTTTGTGGGCTACAGTGAGACCTCGAAAGCCTTTTGGATTTATATTCCTGCACAGAGGAGAGTTGTTGTCAGATGGGATGTGAAGTTCTAGGAGGACAAAGCTTTCAGGAGGTCACGGAAGTTAGAGTATCTGAATCAGCCAGACCCTCAAGAGTAGTTGAATCAGTCACAGGGATCAGGAGGTACATCGATTATGGTGTCAGGTCCATCAATGATCAGTGACTCGCAGAGTCAGAGGGGTGGTGCTTTGAGAAGCATGCAGATCATTTCACTAGGTATTCCACTGATGGGAAGTTCACACGGTACTTCAATCTACAGGTTCAGGTTCAGGCAGGAGGATAACAGATAGACAGTCAGGAGTTTAGGCTCCTGACGAGGATGAGGAGTTTCATTCTCCAGTGGGAGAAGTGTGCTCAGGGAAGAGGAAGCCCAAGTGGCTTCAAGATACCTTGAGAGAGGCCACATCTGTTGCTGGGCTGAAGATTCCGGTCAGAGAGAGAAGACCACCTGAGAGGTTTTGTAGCTATATGGCAATGGTTGCCAAAATCGTTGACTCTGAGCCTTCTAGCTACGAGGAAGCAGCTAGCTGGTAGGTCTGGAGAAAGGCCATGCAGGAGAAGTATTCTTCTATAATGAAGAATGATGTTTGGGAGGTGGTGCCATGGCCTGAGGGAAAATCTATGGTTACTTCCATATGGCTTTACAAGGTAAAGCATGCTGGATATGGCAGCATTGAGAAATTCAAGGCAAGGTTTGTGGCTAGAGGGTTCTCCCAGGTAGAGGGAGTAGATTATAAGGAGACCTTCACTCCTATGGCTCGGTATACTTCCATTCACTCCATTATATCGATAGCAGTAGAGATGGGTTGGAAGATCCACCAGATGGATGTGAAGACCGCATTTCTCAATGGCTTCATACAGAAGGAGGTGTACATTGAGCATCCATAGGGCTTTGAGGCACACGGGAAGGATTCCCATGTATGCATACTGAAGAAGGCCCTTTATGGCCTGAAGCAAGCTCCTAGAGCTTGGTACTCCAGGATTGATACGAACTTGTAGGAGATGGGTTTCACAAACATTGATGCAAATTTGAACCTATACTTTATTGTGATAGGTGAGGAGCCTCTCATTTTGGTGTTGTATGTGGATGAATTGGTCATTACTAGTGTAGAGAGACTCATAGAGGGTTGCAAGAGAGATCTTGCATCGGATTTTGAGAAGAAGGACATTGGCTTGATGCATTACTTTTTGGGTCTGGGGGTGTGGCAGGAGGAGGGGCATTTCTTCCTGGGACAGGGGAAGTATATTGTGGACATCCTTAATAGATTCCACATGGAGGATTGTAGACCCATGTCAACACCTATGATTACCAACTGGAAGAAGCCTTCATATTCCACGTTAGTGGATCCCACATTGTATAGATAGTTGATTGGTTCCTTGATGTATTTGGTCAACACTAGACCAGATATATGTTTTGCAGTCAACACGATGAGCCAGTTCATGTGTGAGCCTAGGAGGGTGCACTGGGTTGCTGTAAAAAAAAATTTGCAGTACTTGCAGGGGATAGTGGAGTATGGTCTAGATTATAGGCAGGGAGATGGAGTGAGATTGGCAAGTTACACTGATTCTGATTGGGAAGGTTGTGCTTCTGATAGGAATAGCACTTTAGGGTGTTGTTTTGGGTTGGGTTCGGCAGTTGTGTCATGGTTCAGCCGAAAGCAGCAATTAGTGGCATTGAGTTCAGCGGAAGCATAGTACATGGCAGCCAGTCTAGCTAGTTGTGAGGCCATATGGCTTCGCAAGATGTTGTTTGGCTTATTTGGTTAGCCATTGAGACCTTTAGTGATTTACTATGATAATTAGAGTTGCATTAAACTCACGAAGAATCCAGTATTTCATGACAGTTCAAAGCATATCGAGATCAAATATCATTTCATCAGAGACTATGTTCAGAAGGCAGTTGTGAAGCTTGAGTATATTCCCACAAATGAGCAGGTAGCAGATATATTTACCAAAGCCTTACCACGGGGCAAACATGTCTACTTCAGAGACAAGATGGGTGTGGTGAGGAACACCTTCCTTGGTAAGATGGAGCGTTGAAATTTGGTTACCAGAGGACAAGTGGTTCCCTAAGGCTTTGATCTTGGCCTAGGCAAAAGTGTCCAAAAGAATTTAACTTTTTCTCCTAAAGTGACTTTGTAAGTTATAAAGTCAAATCTAATTTAAAAGTGACTTTAAGTGATAAAGTTACTAAGTCTAATTTTAAAGTGACTTTAATAAAGTCAATGTGAAATTAGAAAGTGAAAAGTGACTTTGGAAATAAATGACTAAGAGGGTCTTTATTAAAGTGGGGTGAATTAAAAAATAGAAAGTGAGATTTAAATGCACTTTTAATCTCAGCCCTAGATCTAAAGCTATCTCAACCATTGGATTTAGGGATTCTCCAAAAGTCACTTAGGGTTAGGTTAAAGGAGGAAAAGAGTGAAAATAACATTCATTCTTTCATGAGCAGATTGAGAGAGGAGGAGAAGAAAGCAAGGGAGAAATTTCTGAGTAGAGGGAGAGCAGCAAAGACACACAACAAATCCATACAGTAGCTTGGCACATTTCCCAAGGCAGTATTTTTAGACAGCAGCATTTATTTGGCACGTTTACTAAGACAGAATTTGTACAACACTATTTGCATGCATTTTGAGGCAAGGTACAACACTGTTTTCGAGGAGAAGATTCATCAGTCAAGGGCACGGTTTTCGAGGCTGTTTTCAGGGCTTAGAAGTCGAGGATGGACTGTTGTAGGTCTGTACAGCTCCATATAGTTCCACACAGGAAAATATGGCAGGTATTTCGAGGCAACAAGTACAACAATTAATGATGTAATTTTTACTCTAATTTTCTGTTTGTTGTTGTGACGATTTTCAAGGTGGAAAGTTGGCACAGAAATCGAGATAAGTGGGTTTTGTGTTTGCTATAATTTTTATTGTGTTTTTCTGTTCACTGTAAAAGCATATTCATAAATAAAGAGAAGCTTTCAAATTGGTTTTCCCCAAGAGTTGTAGGGGGGTTTTTCTAGGGCCATATTGACCAAAAATTAGCGTGTCAAATTTCTGTGTGGCTGAAAATACTTCTGTGTTTTTATTTCTTCAATTTCCAGCATTTTGAAATTTCTAGAATTAGTGTTTTCAGAAAATATTTATTTTTCCAGCGTGTTGAATGTATGGTTATGGAAATGGGCATTTAAATTTATGGGAGAGATAAGGAGAAACTGAAAACCGGAGTGGGTCACAAAATTTCTACAAATGGCATGTCCATATTTCATTATGCTCAAAATTTTGCAAATACATGTAGTTATAGGCCTCTAATGATTGTTTTATCTACACCAATGGCTCCAGAATGCTCCAATTAGTCTAGATTGACTCTTCATTCACTCAGAATGAGTGAAAATTGAGCCTCCAACTCATTTTCCTAGTAACACCTAGAAAAACTTCACTAATTGTGGAGAACTCCACTTAACAGGAGTTAAATTTGGCCAAATCCGCATAAAAATAGGGCACCTCCAAGAAATCCTCCAGCGCTAACTGCAAATTAAAATTTATGGGTAGGGGGTGGCCACATGCCAACCCCCAAAACCTGCGGTTATAGCAAATGTCGGAGCGGAACTCTGCTTAAACTGTGGGTTATAGCCTTTAAATCAGAGTTTTGAAGTCGGGTTCACGAAAATGCCGGAGCAACCGTCGCATACAACTCTGCCATGTGACAAGGCTTAACTGTTGTGATAAATGTGTGGGTTAAAAAATTGTTGGACGTTACATTGTTTATAACGTTTACCATGTGATTGCTCCATGGGACTGCCGATGGTCTCAACCCCCAAATGCATACTATTGAAACTTAAATATATCTGATGCACCATAGTAGTTAAGTAACATCTTGTAGCCTGGTTGGTGGAGACCTTGCTTGCAGGCCAGAGGTCGTGGGGTTGAACCCTGCAGACCTCCATAAAATTTTACCATACCGCTAAGGGGACACGTGGCGGCCTTAGGGCCGACCACATGTCACCCTCCCATTGGTTCATCAAATATAACGTACATCACATCAACGAATAGGACGATGCCACTTGCCATCCATTGAATGGCTCTGAGGAAAGGAATATTCATCAGAATATTCCTTTTGCTGTCTGTGCATCCTCCATGCTGACTGGGCATCCGAGTCAACCATGTCGCAAAATTTAGCTGTTTGGGAATTCGATCAGAACGCGATATCTCCCTCATACGACATCGGTTTTTCGAACTGTTCACGACGCTAGAATTAGGAAGACGAGATATACACAACCATCCTGGTTTCAACTAAATCTTATAACTTTCAATTTTGAACAAAATTTATGAACTCTTGATCAGTTATGGTACCATCTCAGCCCTTCATCACTACTCGTGCCAAAGGGCCTAAGCTACAATATGCCCTTGGTTGTGAGTATCCTCCAAGGAATCAACCCATCAATAGAATACCAACTCATAATATCTCGCCAATCGATACTTGGGGAAGGATGAATATTTGTAAATCTACTATGTTGATGTAGCTTGATGCTCAATTCATTTTGCTCCACTCGGTCACCCAACATGATGCATTTGGAGAATTTTGCCATGCTCTTCCCAATGTATAAAGGTGGTTTAGTAGTATGGCAAGCCTTATCTATGTACTCTTGTAGAGGGCTACTCTAGAACTCCCAATTGTACTCCTCTTGTTGCCTTGTGAGGAACTTGAGTTGTTTCTCAATATGAGACAACTTTGTCATTGATTCGGCACATATTCCTATGAGCCCCTCAATTTCTTGTTCTCTTATAAGACAATGTCTCATACTATCTAGATTCTATGCTTCAAAATCATCAGATCTATCTTGAAATGCATGATCCTTTCCTGAAATTTCTCTACTGGTAATTTTGGTGTCGTGCGTAATGTCTTTGTACTTGTCTACACCGGATGCCCAACGACCACAACTTCAACTGTTGAACATAGATGCATTGGTGGACTGTTATCTATACTCTAATATTCATATTCTTTATGGAAATTCCCCTAGGGAATTATGGACCCAATTGTATAGGAGTCTACCTCATCAATACCATTAGGTATAATTTCCTCATGCACTTGCAAATGCTTGTCATTCTGCAAGCCTCCTTGAATAATTTCACGTTTTTTCTCACCATCTTGAAGATCAATAGACCCAGCTACAGAAGACTCCCCATGATTTGAAGGAATCTACTCTTGTTTTGTCTTTTTTGCCTCCTTATTACCTAGATGGGAATGGTTAAGGGCCCAAGGTCCCTTGAAGATAAAGCATAGTCCTCTCCTCCTTAGTTTATTCTTGCTGCAGATTTTGTTCTTGCTTTCTCCATCAATCTTTCTCAACTCCTTCCTAGTCAAAACCTTTCTAATATTTTTTTTGTTTTGCCTGACAAATTTCTCAACTAGATAATAGGAAACTGATGATACATTTGGTTCCTTCCTACAAATGGTCAACAATTTGGATCTTAGTATCTTGCAGATGTCAACATTTCTTTTTAAGAACAGAGACACAATATTTTGCATGCATGGTTGACATGGTCTGAATGAGATAATTTAATACTAGTGTAAAAGTTTTGGATCAATTGAAAGATCAACTTGCCGCATTCCAAATTCAACATGAATGTGCCAAAGCTAAAATCTGCCATGAGTTCTAAGATTCTGCACCGCTTCTGAAAGGCAGGAAGCATGACGCTATTCAACTCTTGAAGGGCTTCTACTATCAACTGCACTATATCTATCATGAGATCATTATTGTAGGGAAGTAATGGTGATGTTAGAGCTATGACCCTGCTGAGACAAGAAGCAACTGTGAGCCTGAATTCTTCATTAGGATGTTCCCGAAGTTTGGGTTGTATTAATGCAACCATGGTTGGCTTGAGAGCCCAGCTGAGTTTCTTCCATTCTGGTTGTCCCACCTTAGACAAACATGTGTCTAATTCCTCCAACTTATGAAGGTCTATGATTGATTTTGTTTGTTGCAATTCAGAGCCAAGTGTGAAGAGCTTAGCTCCTCTTCTTTTTCCCTTCTTCACCTCCCATGGTTTCTTTTGCTGTAGAATGACGTGGACCCTTTTTGAGAATGGTCTCCTGTTTTGACTATCATTTTGGTCTATGGAAGTATGGTTTCTTAAAATACCATATATCCTCACTAGTTTATCAAGGATTTTCTAATTGTTTTCTAGAATTTCTTCAAGACAATCCATCTTCTCAAAATTCTCATTAAAAGCTCCTTCCTCTTTTCTTCTTCTCTCTTTTTTTTAAAATAATTAATGCATAAACAAAACCATATATCCCCCTCTATCTATTCATAAACCATGGCCGAGAGCTTCAAGCAACAAACTACAAAGCACTTCAAACAATATTGAATAAGCAATAAACTAAACAACAAAGCACTTCAAACCTTTCTTCGGAAAGGAACAACAAATTTTGGATATCTCCTTCGCCGAATATACTAAACGATGATCGTTTCGTGGATGAGACACATTGTGGCTATTGGAGCTGATAAACTCCTGATGTTGTCACTAGAAATATTGGCCCTTCTCTGCGCTTAAGGGATAGTTAGGCAACAACTTTGCAGTGATGCACCATGAATAACTGTTGGAAATTTTGAGAATTCCAAACAACAGAAGTATAGAGAATAATCTCCTCTCTACAACACAGAGAAGTTAAAACAGAAATTTCTTGCAGACAGAGATGGCATAAAAAAAAATGCTTTCTTCTGTTTCATTAACAGAACTTAAAAAAAAACTATTACAAAAGTCATCCTCAAAGCAGAGGGATACGCAATATTGACTGCTATAGACGCAGTACTACAAAACAACTCTCTGTCTTTCCAAAACAATACTCTGTCTCTCTAACAAAATCACCAACACTGTTGTATTCTCTCTTTTCTTCTGCACTGCTGTGTGAAAAACCACGACACAATGACCATACAATTACTATATACAGGCTCGCAGGCCTTTTCTTTTATATGCCTTGCATATATAAAACCATATTAAAACTTAAAACAAAAACTATTAAAATACAATCTAACTTGCATCGGGTCCGTGACCTCAACGCAAAACAAACAACCAAACAAAGTTCTGATTGCGATTGACAATCGGACGCGATGACCGAATATGAAATTTGGCTCACAAACCAATCGGGTCCGGACTTCAATCGGAGCTCATAACAAAGGCCTCCGATTGATCTCTACGATTGGAATTTTGCGATTCCATTAAAACATCGCCACGTGGTCAAGTGGACCCACGGGCCTCGGCTGTTGGTGGGGGCGATTTATAATATAACATTTGGTTGTATTGTGTACAATCGTTCCGCTTGTGGAACATTACCACATTTGCAAGACATTTGTTTCATGTAACATGTTTATATTGCGATTGGATCGCATCGCATCGCAGAACTCCATATCAACAAGACACTGCTTCAAAATAACTTTGTGATTCCGATTGGCATATAAATGGTGGGGACCACTTGTCCCGCCAATTCAGAAATAAAAGGACTTCCGCCTGTTTGAACAATTTCTCCATTCTGGTTGTTGAAGGCATTAAAGCTCGAAATGACTGTTTTTAATTTACTCTGCTCCTCGGTAGATTAGAACTACGAGAAATCTACATTCCTCCCGTAGAAATAACTTTTCCCATAATCCAAAATTAATTCTCCTCTACTGTTGTGGCTGCGGCCCATCAAAAATTAAATTCATCTCCTTACATTCTCCATGCTTCTTCAATTTACAGTGTTGTGCACTCAATCTCTGCTGCTGCTGCCTTTGTGTACTATTTTCTTTTGCTCAAAGGCACGCAGATGACTTTAATATTTTCAACACTCCCCCTTAAAGTCAGTTGCTGGGTTATCCATCATACCCAAGCATTTTCTTAAAAATTCAAAGGTCTTCTACCCCAATGGTTTAGTTAAGATATCTGCATATTGCTCCTCTATTTTACAATGCTGTAAAACAATTTCTCCATTGTTCACCAATTCTCTGATATAATGAAATTTTGTATCTATGTGTTTTGTTCTTTTATGAAACACTGAATTCTTTCACAATGCAATAGCTGAGCTATTGTCACAATAAATTACTGTCCCTTTTACCTGTTCTTAGCATAAGCTTCTCAACATTCTTCTCATCCAAATTGCTTGACACGCTGCTGCTGTAGCTGCCACATATTCTGCCTCTGCTGTAGACAATGCTACAATAGGCTGTTTCTTAGAAGCCCATGAAATGGCTCCTGAATCCATATGAAAAACATAACCGGAAGTGCTCTTCCGATCATCTACACTTCCAGCCCAATCACTGTCAGTGTATCCAACTAATTTTGAGTTTTCTGAAGCTGTATATAAAATACCAAATATTTTTGTTCCTTTCACATACCTCAAAATTCTCTTTGCTGCTTGCCAATGTGCTTCTTTTGGCTTCTCCATAAATCTGGAAATTAAACTAACAACATGCATAATATCTAGCCTAGTTGCAGTCAAGTACATCAGGCTGCCAACTATGCTTTTATACAAACTTGGATCAAAATCCTTGCTGCTGTCATATTTACTCAACTTCAATCCCATTACTGTGGGAGTAATTGCAGCTTTGCATTCCTGCATATTAATTCTTTCCAAAAATTGATTCACATACTTTTCTTGAGAAATAAAAATCCCTTTCTCATCTTTCTCTACTTCTATTCCCAAGAAGTATCTCAACAAACCCATGTCAGTCATTTCAAATTCATTTTTCATGACTGTTTTAAAATTTTCAACAAGGTAATCATCATTACCTGTAAAAATTAAATCATCAACATATAAGACAAAAATCAACATCTTACCATCCTTTTCTTTGATATAGAGGGTGGGTTCTCCCTCACATTTTTCAAATCCATTTTCCAGTAGATACGAGTCTATCCTACTGTACCACGCTCTTGGCGCTTGCTTCAGCCCATAAAGAGCTTTCTTCAATTTGCAGACTTTATGCTCTTGGCCTTTCTTCTCATATCCTAGAGGTTGTTCCACATATACCTCTTCCATTAAAACTCCATTTAAAAATGCAGATTTTACATCCATTTGGTATACTTTCCATTTTTTTTGTGCTACTATGGACAACACTGCTCTCATTGTTTCCATTCTTGCAACTGGTGCAAAAGTTTCTTCATAATCAATCCCTTGCTTCTGCTTATATCCCTTGACAATAAGTCTGGCCTTGTGTCTTTCTATTTTTCCCTCAGCATTGCTTTTGGCCTTATAGACCCATTTAACTACAATGACTTCCTTACCTTCTGGGAGATCAACCAACTCCCACGTTTTGTTCTTCTGTATGGCATTAATTTCATCATCCATAGCTTCTATCCATTTTCTATTTTTAATAGCATCTTCAAAATGAATAGGATCATCAACTTCACAATACAAAGCAAATAGGGAATTCATACCTTCATTCGCTGCTCCTTGCTCATAGATTTCTCTAATGCTTCTGAACCTTGTTCCACTTTCACTCGGTGTAGTCATGCTTGAAGAAGCACTCAATTCTGCTCCATGTGGTGTGCTTGGAGATGCACTCCCGCTTCTTCTCAAGGGTGTTCTCGCTGTCGCTTGAGGTGTCCCTTGCTATCCTTGTGCGGGTGGAGGTTGTGCTACGGATGGGTTGTTAATTTCAACCACATCTCCTTCATCTTCATCATGAGACAAACAGTTTTTAACATTGACTGTTTTCTCAATGCTTCCATCCCACGCTTCCTCTTCAATAAATTGCACATCTCTGCTTATCACAAACTTCTTTGTGGATGGGTTATACAATCTATATCCTTTGGAATCTTCACAATATCCAAGGAAAATGCACTTCTCCCCTTTACTATCCAACTTCTTTCTCAACTTGTCTGGAATGTGTGCATATGCAACACATCCAAAAACTCTCATGTGGGTGACTCCCTGTTTTCAGCCACTCCACGCTTCTTCTGGAACTTTGTTCATCACCGCTTTTGTGGGGCATCTATTCAAAATATACGCAACATAGTTTGCTTCTTCTGCCCAATACTCATTCGGCAAGTGTTTTGCCTTCAGCATACTTCTCACCATTTCCATTATGGTTCAATTCTTCCTTTCAGCAACTCCATTCTGTTGTGGTGTGTACCTTGTGGTAAACTGCTTGTGTATGCCGTTCTCTCTACAAAAACGCAGAAATTCCTTTGAGATATATTCTCCTCCTCTATCGGTTCTGAGAGCTTTAATATGCAGTCCGCTCTGTTTCTCTACAAGAGCTTTAAAATGGCGAAATTTCTGAAAGACTTCACTCTTATATTTTAAGAAATAAACCCATACTTTTCTTGTGAAATCATCTATAAAGGTCAGCATGTAATTGCTGCCTGAAACTGATGCTGTCTGCATCGGCCCACACAAATCTGAGTGAATGATTTCCAAAGGTGCTTTTGCCCTTATGCTTTTCCCTGATGGAAAATTTTCTCTGTGTTGCTTTCCCAAGATGCAGCCTTCACATAGGCTATCAGGCTTCTCAATCAATGGCAAACCTTTTACCATTCCTTTTCTGTGCAGCAAATCTAATCCTCTGAAATTGAGATGTCCAAATCTCAAGTGCCATAACCAATTTTCATCTTTAGCTTCCTTCTGAAAGGCTTCTTGTGTTACAACTGCTATACTCTTTCCTTTTCCCTTCAAGTAAATGTTGAGCTTGAGCGGAAACATTCTATTGCTGGTCATTTGAATTTTAGCAATGATTTTCTTGCTTGGAGGTATATCTTTTATTGTGCACACATCATCTTTGAATATTACATTGTAACCTTTGTTTTTGAGCTGCCCAACGCTCAAAAGGTTACATTTCAGACCTGGAACATAATACACATCAGGAACAAATTTCTGCTCACCATTTCTTGCTCGAATACTAACTCTGCCTTTTCCTTTTACAGAGATCTTAGTATCAGTCCCTGTGGTCACTTCAGATTTAATCTCTTCATCTTAATTGGAAAACATTGCTCTGTTTCCAGTCATATGATTACTACATCTTGAATCTAAGAACCAAACATCATATTCTCTATCCTGTGCTACATTACAAGCTAACAGCACATTACTTGGGTTCTTTTCTTCTTTTGCTACATTAGCATTCTGCTTATTCTTCATGTCATTTTTCTTCTTTCTACATTCATTGGCATAGTGCCCATATTTCTTGCAATAATGACATTGGACATTGGATTTGTCATACCTTTGTCCATGAGCATGTTGGTGTTGATGTCCACCTTGCTGGCTGTTGCATTGGCCATGGCTCTGATTCTGACTGTTGCTCCTTCCATGTGAATGTGAAGGGCTGTTCCTTCCACCTCTGTTCTGGCTTCTGCCTCTTCCTCTTCCTTTTCCTTGACCTCTTCCTCTTCCTGAAGGCATCTGGGTCTTGAAGGTGTGCTCAAGAGATGAGTTTTCATCTCTGCTCAATCTCTGTTCATGAGTTATCAGCGAGGCATGAAGTTCATCTACTGTGAACCTTGAGAGATCTTTGGTCTCTTCTATCGTGGTAACAATAACATCAAACTTTGAGGGTAAGCTTCTCAAAAGTTTCTCCACAATTCTTCTTTCTTCAAGAGTTTATCCATGGGATCTTATCTGATTTACAATCCCAATCACGTGTGTAAAAAATGTGTCCACATTATCTGACTCTTTCATGCAAAGAGTTTCAAAATATCCTCTCAGCAACTGAATTTTTGCTGTCTTAACTTTCTCCATACCTTGATAGGCTACTTTCAAAGTTTCCCATGCCTCCTTGGATTTCTTAGCTGCTACTATCCTTGGAAACACACTCTCATTTACTGCTTGATACAAACAGAAGAGAGCTTTAGCATCTTTCTTCCTATTGTTCTTCAATATGTCCTTCTCTGCTTGAGTCAAGGCGTTAAAAGCCTGCTCATCATCTCGTTCAAAAAAACCATCTTCTACAAGTTCCCACAAGTCTTGTGAGACAAACAGGGCTTTCATGGTAATGGCCCAATAATCATAGTTCTTTCCATTAAATTGTGGAAGCTGAACATTTCCTATGTTCATACCAGTACTTGGTCCAGCCATTTCTTTTGAACTGAACTCTACACTTAAACAAACTGTCTTTCCCTCTTTGAAAGAACAAACTCTTTTAAAACAGAAACATCAGCTCTGTTATCTTTGAGAAATACCCGATTTTTTGACCTCTGCTGAGCTTTCACACTGCTGGAGAAAACGCTGCAACAAGTCTTCTTCTTCTTCAGCTTCTTTGAAACATTCAAAGAGCCTGAACTAGCTCTGATACCATGTTGGAAATTTTGAGAATTCAAAACAACAGAAGTAGAGAGAATAATCTCCTCTCTACAACACAGAGAAGTTAAAACAGAAATTGCTTGCAGACAGAGATGGCATAAAAAAAAATGCTTTCTTCTATTTCATTAACAGAACTTAAAAAAAAACTATTACAAAAGTCTTCCTCAAAGCAGAGGGATACACAATATTGTCTGCTATAGACGCAGTACTACAAAAAAACTCTCTGTCTTTCCAAAACAATACTCTGTCTCTCTAAAAAAATCACCAACACTAATGTGTTCTCTCTTTTCTTCCGCGTTGCTGTGCGAAAAACCACGACACAATGACCATACAATTACTATATACAGGCTCACAGGCCTTTTCTTTTATATGCCTCGCATATATAAAACCATATTAAAACTTAAAACAAAAAATATTAAAATACAATCTAACTTGCATCGGGTCCGTGACCTCAACGCAAAACAAACAACCAAACAAAATTTTCGATTGCGATTGACAATCGAACGTGATGACCGAATATGAAATTTGGCTCACAAACCAATCAGGTCCGGACTTCAATCGGAGCTCATAACAAAGGCCTCCGATTGATCCCTGCGATTGGAACTTTGCGATTCCATTAAAACATCACCACGTGGTCAAGTGGACTCACGGGCCTCGGCTGTTGGTGGGGATGATTTATAATATAACATTTGGTTGTATTGTGTACAACCGTTCCGCTTGCGGAACATTACGACATTTGCAAGACATGTGTTTCATATAACATGTTTATATTGCGATTTTCGATTGCGATTAGATCGCATCGCATCGCAGAACTACATATCAACAAGACACTGCTTCAAAATAACTTTGCGATTCCGATTGGCATATAAATGGTGGGGACCACTTGTCCCACCAATTCAGAAATAAAAGGACTTCCGCCTGTTTGAGCAATTTCTCCATTCTGGTTGTTGAAGGCATTAAAGCCCGAAATGACTGTTTTTAATTTACTTTGCTCCTCCGTAGATTAGAACTACGAGAAATCTACATTCCTCCTGCAGAAATAACTTTTCCCATAATCCAAAATTAATTCTCCTCTGCTGTTGTGGCTACGGCCCATCAAAAATTAAATTCATCTCCTTACATTCTCCATGCTTCTTCAATTTACAGTGCTGCGCACTCAATATCTGCTGCTGCTGCCTTTGTGTACTCTTTTCTTTTGGTCAAAGGCACGCAAATGACTTTAATATTTTCAACAATAATGTTATAGCCCTGGGCTCCATAGTGATGCAACGGCTCATGGCTATGGAGATCTACATTGCAGGGTGAGCGTCCTTCGCCAAGGGGCCTCGCTCTTCTTACCCAGTGTAACAACGTTTTACCACCATGCATTCTTGCTATGGGTCAAGGAAACCCTCACCGATTCGATTCAATACTTAGAGGTTGTGCGACAAGGCTAACCTCTGTGGGACCAGAGATGAGGATACAACCATTCGTGACAGGGTTTCGTTGACGGATAGGGATTGGTTGACAACTTCGTAGTTCAACGCCTCCAGCGATTTCGCCTTCCTCTCTGCCGTGATGTTCTCGTACCAACGCGTTGCCCAGACTTTCGTCCCTCTTGTTGGCATGAGAGCGATCTCTTTGTAATGTCGGCTCTATCTACGGGTTCTTTTTATTTTATTAGTCTGGCCCACACAACCAATCCATATGAATTTTGTAAATATGAAGGCGCAAACGTTAGATTGATGCGCATTGGCCCAAAAAATAGCGGTTTAACCATGCTGTTCAAAATTCCCTGCACATCATATAGCATAACTCCTTGCGTTGCGCTTCATATACACTCTTTAACTTATTACAATGTTGTTGCAAATCAAAACACCCTTAGCATCTTCTGCACAGTGGTTCTGCAATCTTGATGCTGTGTCTCCTTTGGTGATGGTGCACTCTGCGGGCTCATGTGATTGATGGAGGAATTAATGGCTGGCAAGGGATGTTGGCCCTGCTCAAGCAGTTGTCACGACAATATTCAAAGCGGACGACGCATGTAGAGGGGCATAAAACTACATTCAACACAACTACATGCCAACCTCATATCTAAACAAACCATTAAAAAAAGAAAGCATATTCAAATCCATATGCAAGCCATATTCAAGCCATAAGAATATCTTATTGATGCACCATAAATATAAAAAAAAAGGACAACAATATTCCAATTAAAGTCATGTGAATTCCACTTCCTTTATTAAAGAAAATGGCCCATGTATTACAAAGAAGTTGACCGTTCGACAAAGGTGGAACAGCTATGCTTAAGAATCTGGGATTAGCATTTGATATAGTGTTGCAGTCATTGAATGTGTCAACAGAATTACACACTGTGCGTCCTTCGACTGGCATTCCCTTTGTGCTCAGCGAGAAAACGCTCCTGCTGTGGGTTGAGTGTTGGAGCAGTATAACAACCTCTCGTCATGCATAGAAGTTGGAGGGAGATTGTGGGAGTCCCCTCCTTGGGCAGGGACTGTGTTTCATTGGATAGATGCTTCAGCACGCACTGTCACTTATCTACCGTGGCGTTCCTCCCAGTCTCACGAAATTTCTGTTTGGGCCCTTTTTTGCATTCAGGCGGTAACGATAGAAATGATGGCATGAGCAACAGTTTTATATTGCGATCTGCGCCCTTCATTGCACAGGAACCTTCTCCCTTCAGTGCTTTTGTCTAGTGTTTTAATCCTTATCTTCCAACAAGATCTCTTCTTATCGTTTAATGTGTTTCGGAGGCCCTGGAAATCCTCACTTGAAAACTGGCCCGAGCTTTCAATATATCAATGAAAAAAAAAACAAATTCCATCACAGCTATAGATCGGGTTACTTTGATCAATTTCTTGAAATGTCGAGTAGATCCAAGCTAATAATGCCCGCAAGAGATAATAAACCCTTACACTAGCTGCTGTAAAATAAATAACTACGCCAACTAGGGTGATATCGAGTACCACCCAAGATAGAAATTTCTGGCTAGGGTGAAAAGAATCTCCCCGAAAGTTACAACAAAAATTTTCAAGAACCCTTATGCCAGCTCTTATGCGATTGTAAGATTTCAAACAGTAAAAATTTAGAACATTTTAGTGTTCTCATTTAAAACAACTTTTCATCCAGAACCACAAGAATATAGACATGGAAATAAAATATATGCTCATACAATAAAATTAGAGCTTTTGTAAATGGCATGCTTGGTTATTCATTAAAACAGAAAACAAACACTGAAATACAATCTAGACCCTAGATGGATCCACCAACAGATATACCCATGGGCGTTTTCGTGCCGAAGTCAAGATGGAACTGGCCACCCCAAGTTCTCAACAAAACACAAATAGAAAGACAAGTTCAGAATGATCCTCTCTTATCCATTTTTATGGGTTAAATGGACCTTATTTTATTATTTTCCTTAAAATGGATACCATAGTAAATATGGTGGGCTGATTCATTGCACTTTGCCCTTATAGAAAAAAAATATTACAATATATTTCTTCTAACATTTTCTTAATCCAATTTTTCAAAAATAACAATGTTGGATGATATTTTTGTGCTAAGTGGATTATATATAGTTTATGATAGAATTTCCGTTTTGAGCCATGGCCATATCTTTATGTATATTGAGAATAAACTAAATCGAGAACATATCATGGTAGGATATACTATAAACTAAATACTTGAGAGAGGTGTGAGGACAAGCTAACCTTAGAGTTTGTCTTGAAAAAATTCTACGTGAAACAGAAATATAGAATCGGTCAAAAATAGAACCCTGCAAGTAATGCGTGTCCAAAAGAATCATTCATGAGAGGGAAGTTGGTTACTTCACAAAAAGATTGTGACCCGGAATTAATCATAAAAAAAAAAACGATACACGCATATACTCCCTCCGAGAATCAATTAACAATACAAATTTGTTGGAATATTTAAAATTCCAGAACAACAATGGAGAATAAAATTCCCCCTCTTCAACACAGAGAAAATATAAAAAAAATCTTCACTGTAGACAGAGTTTTCACTATAAAACTATTTCATTAAACTTCAAAAACTTGGTTACAAAATCACCTCTGACTGAGGGAATACAAAAGACTTTGACTGCTTCAAAACACAGTTCAAAACACAACTCACACTCTCTAAAATTTCACTCTGGAAAAATACTCTGTCTCTTCAAAAAATGAATGCACTGCTGTGCCATTCAAAATTCTGTTACACTGCTGTGCACATCAAATTTTTACACTGCTGTGTGTAAAAATAAAACTTACAACTCTGAACCATGCACTGTTGTGCTATACAAGTTTTTTTTCACGGTTGTGTGAAAAATAAAAACTTACATTGTCTCACAAAAAAAAAAACGCACACAAGTCTTTTCCCTTTTTTTTATATGCCTCTGCATTTTTTTTACAATATATAAAAAACTATATTAAAATAAAAGCTTATTTTAAAAATTTAAAAATAAAAAACTAAAACCAAAGGTTTTGAATATGGCCCACGGCCCTTTCCTTTTGAATGCACGTTCATTTCATATATATATATATATATATATATATATATATATATATATATATGTTGACTTGTACGCACGACACATTTTTTTAAACAAACATTAAAACAACCTTTGACCGAATTGAACCGGACTCCAAAAAAAATTAAACTAATCTACATAAAAATTCCGCGTGCCAAAAATTTCTGCTGATGTCACCTAAGTTGTGACGCGGAATTTTTATTAAATCCGCCCTATAAGTTTTCCCGGGTCCGATTTTTGGCAATGGTACGGAAAAAAATTGTGACGCAGAATTTTCCTTCAATCTGGTTTATGAAATTTCAGGTCCGGAGGTTGACTGCTCTACGGTTTTGGCAAGCGGCTCACGTACAAGCTTCTGCAGATAAAATTGGAAGGCGGCTTCAGTACTTTGAGCAGCTGTAAGTAATTTCAACACTCCCCCTTACTTTCAGCTGCTGGGTTATCAGTCATACCCAGACATTTCCTCAAAAACTCAAAATTTTTCTGCCCCAATGGCTTGGTCATAATGTCTGCAAACTGCTCCTGAGTTCTGTAGTGTTCCAAAACAATTTCACCATTGTTTACCAATTCTCTGATGTAATGAAACTTTGTGTCAATGTGTTTCGTTCTCTTATGAAACACGAAATTCTTTGATAATGCAATAGCTGAGCTATTGTCACAATAAATCACTGTTCCTTTTACCTGCTCTTGGCACAAACTTCTTAACATCCTCCTCATCCAAATTGCTTGACAAGCTGCTGCTGTGGCTGCCACATATTCTGCATCTGCTGTAGACAATGCTACAATGGGTTGTTTTTTAGAAGCCCATGAAATTGCTCCTGAACCCATGTGAAAAACATAACCGGAAGTGCTCTTCCGATCATCTCAAATTCCAGCCCAATCACTGTCAGTGTATCCAACTAAATCTGAATTTTCTGAAGCAGTATTTAAAATACCAAACCTTTTTGTACCTTTAACATACCTCAGAATTCTCTTCGCTGCCTACCGATGTGCATCCTTTGGCTTCTCCATAAATCTGGAAATTAAGCTAACATCATGCATTATGTCGGGCCTAGTTGCAGTCAAATACATGAGGCTGCCAACTATGCTCTTGTACAAGCTAGGATCAAAATCCTTGCTGCTGTCCTCTCTGCTGAGTTTTAATCCCATCACTGTGGGAGTGATCGCTGCTTTTCTCTCCTGCATATTAAATCTTTCCAGCACTTCATTAACATATTTTTCCTGTGAGATAAAAATCTCATTTTCATCTTGTTCTACTTCTATTCCTAAGAAGTATTTCAACAAACCCATGTCAGTCATTTCAAATTCTTCTTTCATGACTGTTTTAAAATTTTGAATAAGGTAATCATCATTACCTGTGAAAATAACATCATCAACATATAAAACTACAATCAACATTTTACCATCCTTTTCTTTGATGTAGAGGGTGGGTTCTCCCTCACACTTTTCAAATCCATTTTCCAGTAGATAGGAGTCTATCCTACTGTACCATACTCTTGGTGCTTGCTTCAGCCCATAAAGAGCTTTCTTCAACTTGCACACTTGGTGCTCTTGGCCTTTCTTCTCATAGCCGAGAGGTTGTTCAATGTAAACCTCTTCCAATAACACTCCATTTAGGAATGCTGACTTCACGTCCATTTGGTAAACTTTCCACTTATTTTGTGCTGCTATGGACAGCACTGCTCTCACGGTTTCCATTCTAGCAACCGGTGCGAAAGTTTCCTCATAATCTATCCCATGCTTTTGCTTATACCATTTGACAACAAGTCTTGCCTTGTGTCTCTCTATTTTTCCTTCAGCATTACTCTTGGTCTTGTAGACCCATTTAACTCCAATGACATCTTTACCTTTTGGGAGTTCAACCAAATCCCAAGTCTTGTTTCTTTCTATGGCATTAATCTCCTCATCCATAGCTTCTATCCATTTATTATCCTTAATAGCTTCTTCGAAATGAACAGGATCATCAACATGACAATATAAAGCAAACAAAGAATTGATACATTCATTTGCTGCCTTTTGTGCATAAATGTCATTCAAATTTCTGAACTTCTTACCTCTTTCACTTGGTGTACAAATGCTTGAAGAAGCACTTGAATTTCCTCCTTGTGGTGTGCTTGGAGAAGAACTCTCATTTCTCCTCAAGGGTGTCTCTTGCTACTCTTGTGTTGGTGCTGCTGTTTGGGGATGTATTTCAGCCAATTCATCATCATCTTCATCATGAGATAAACAATGTTTAACATTCACTGTTTTCTCTATGCTTCCATCCCAAGCTTCCTCCTCAATAAACTGAACATCTCTGCTCACAATAAACTTCTTGGTGGATGGGTTATATAACCTATAAGCTTTGGATTCCTCACTGTATCCAATGAAAATACATTTCTCCCCCTTGCTGTCCAACTTCTTCCTTAACTGATCCGGAATGTGTGCATAAGCCATACATCCAAAAACCTTCATGTGTGTGACACCTTGCTTTGTGCCACTCCATGCCTCTTCCAGCACTTTGTTCATAACTGCTTTTGTAGGGCACCTATTCAAAATGTATGCTGCACAATGTACAGCTTCAGCCCAATAATCATTAGGCAAATGCTTTGCCTTTAACATACTCCTCACCATGTCCATTATGGTTCTATTCTTCCTTTCGGCTACTCCATTTTGTTGTGGAGTATATCTAGTTGTAAACTTCTTTTGAATACCATTTTCTCTACAAAAACGTAGAAAATCTTTAGAGATATACTCACCTCCTCTATCAGTCCTTAGAACTTTGATGTGCAGCCCACTCTGATTTTCCACAAGTGCTTTGAAATTGCAAAATTTTTCAAACACTTCACTTTTATTTTTCAAAAAGTAAACCCAAGTTTTTCTTGTAAAATCATCTATGAATGTTAACATGTAGTGGCTGCTAGCAAGCGATGGAGTTTGCATCAGTCCACACAAATCTGAGTGGACAATCTCTAAGGGTGCCTTTGCCCTTATGCTTTTCCCGGAAGGAAAACTTTCTCTGTGTTGTTTCCCAAGAATACAACCTTCACAAAGGATGTCCGGTTTCTCTATCAATGGTAAACCTCTTACCATTCATTTTCTGTTCAACAAATTAAGACCTCCAAAAGTTGAGATGTCCAAATCTCAAGTGCCACAACCAATTTTCATCTTTTGGTTCGCTTTGGATAGCCTCTTTTGCTACTGCTGCTATCTTTTCTTCATTCTTCAAATCTGCTCTCATTCTAAGAGGGAACATCCTGTTCCTTGTCATCTTCACTTCAGCAATACATTTTTTGCTGGGTGGTTTGTCCATGATGGTACAAACATCATCCTCAAAAAATACATTATACCCCTTTTGAACAAGTTGTCCAATACTTAAGAGGTTACACTTCATTCCTGGAACATAATAAACATCTGCTATGGATTTCTTTGCACCTTTCCTTGTTAAAACATTTACATTCCCTTTTCCCATAACAGACACTTTACTATCAGTCCCTAGTGTGACTTGTGACTTCACACTCTCATTTAGCATAGAAAACATTGCTAAGTTTCCTGTCATATGGTTACTACAACCGGAGTCTAGAAACCATAAGTCTTCATTCTTTTCTTCAGCCATATTACAAGCCAAAAACAAATTATCTTGGTTGAGATTTTCTCTAGTGAAATTTGCACTAGTTCTACTTCCCATATCATGCTGCTTCTTTCTACATTCATTAGCATAATGACCATATTTTTTACAATAGTGACATTGGACATTGGACTTATCATACCTCTGTCCTTGAGCATTCTGCTGACCACTCTGCTGGCTGCTGCCTTGGCCTTGATGCTGATTTGGATTGTTGCCCCTTCCTTGAGCATTTGCTGGACTGTTCCTTCCACCTCTGTTTTGGCTTCTGCCTCTTCCTCTTTTGTTTCCTCTGCCTTGCCCTCTTCCTCTTCTGAAAGACATCTGGGTCTTAAAGGCATGTTCCAGAGATGAGTTTTCACTTCTACCCAATCTCTGCTCATGAGTCATCAGTGATGCATGTAGCTCATCCACTGTGAACTTTGTGAGATCCTTAGTCTCCTCTATGGTGGTGACAATCACATCGAATCTTGAGGGTAGACTCCTCGAGAGTTTTTCCACAATCATCTTCTCTTCAAGAGTCTTTCCATGAGATCTTATTTGTGTGACCATTCCAATCACATGAGTGAAGAATGAGTCAATAGTATCTGACTCTTTCATGCAGAGAGTTTCAAAGTCTCTCCTCAGCAACTGAAGTTTTGTTGTCTTCACTTTTTCCATGCCTTGATAGGATGTCTTGAGAGTTTCCCATGCTTCTCTGGATCTCTTGGCTGCTGCTATCCTTGGAAACACACTCTCATGCACTGCTTGATACAATAAGAAGAGAGCCTTGGAGTCTTTCTTCCTATTGCTCTTCAGCAACTCTCTTTCTGCCTAAGTTAAATCTTCAAACTCTTCTTCATTTGCTGGC
Organism: Pinus albicaulis; assembly: GCA_034641835.2. Lineage (NCBI taxonomy): Eukaryota > Viridiplantae > Streptophyta > Pinopsida > Pinales > Pinaceae > Pinus > Pinus albicaulis. The sequence goes on along the minus strand of CM076584.1, from coordinate 680,492,415 downwards.
TCTTCAAAGCCATCCTCAACAAATTCCCATAAGTCTTGGGAGACAAATAGAGCTCTCATAGTTATTGACTAGTAGTCATAATTCTTCCCATTAAACATTGGGAGATGGACATTTCCCATACCCATACCAGTGCTGGCTCCAGCCATTCTGCACTCTTAACTATGATTAAAAAAAACTTGACTGTGTATGTCAAAAAGCTCACTGTTCTGCAACAGTGATTCAAAAACTGTCTAGAGAAATACCTTTGGATTCTTTGGCTGAGTCTTCACACTGCTGGAGACGTTGCTGCAACTAAGAACCCCTTTCCTTCAGCTTCTTTGATCTTCAAAGAGCCTGGACTAGCTCCGATACCATGTTGGAATATTTAAAATTCCAGAACAACAATGGAGAATAAAATTCCCCCTCTTCAACACAGAGAAAATATTAAAAAAATCTTCACTGTAGACAGAGTTTTCACTGTAAAACTATTTCATTAAACTTCAAAAACTTGGTTACAAAATTACCTCTGACTGAGGGAATACAAAAGACTTTGACTGCTTCAAAACACAGTTCAAAACACAACTCACACTCTCTAAAATTTCACTCTGGAAAAATACTCTGTCTCTTCAAAAAATGAATGCACTGCTGTGCCATTCAAAATTCTGTTACACTGCTGTGCACATCAAATTTTTACACTGCTATGTGTAAAAATAAAACTTACAACTCTGAACCATTCACTGCTGTGCTATACAAGTTTTTTTTCATGGTTGTGTGAAAAATAAAAACTTACACTGTCTCACAAAAAAAAAACGCACACAAACCTTTTCCCTTTTTTTTATATGCCTCTGCATTTTTTTTTACAATATATAAAAAACTATATTAAAATAAAAGCTTATTTTAAAAACTTTAAAATAAAAAACTAAAACCAAAGGTTTTGAATATGGCCCACGGCCCTTTCCTTTTGAATGCACGTTCATTTCATATATATGTAAAACATATATATATATGTTGACTTGTACGCACCACACATTTTTTTAAACAAACATTAAAACAACTTTTGACCGAATTGAACCGGACTCCAAACAAAATTAAACTAATTTTCATAAAAATTCAGCGTGCCAAAAATTTCTGGTGATGTCACCTAAGTTGTGACGCGGAATTTTTATTAAATCCGTCCTATAAATTTTCCCGGGTCCGATTTTTGGCAATGGTACGGCAAAAAATTGTGACGCGGAATTTTCCTTCAATCTGGTTTACGAAATTTCAGGTCCGGAGGTTGACTGCTCAACGGTTTTGGCAAGCGGCTCACGTACAAGCTTCTGCAGATAAAATTGGAAGGCGGCTTCAGTGCTTTGAGAGGCTGTAAGTAATTTCAACAAAATTCACATGTAACGCATGACCAAAAGAAGCAATCACAAAGAATTTATAATACAAATTCACATGTAACCCATGACCAAAAGAAGCATTCACAAAGAATTTATAAGACACAGACGGATATATGTTTTTGTTGGTGGCAGAGTCTGTGGAGATAGAATTCGGTGAATGAACTTCGTCATCAGTTTCGTTTTGATATGTTTACTTCATTCGATTATGGTGGAATTGTTCCAGAAGCAAATGAAGCACGACATTGGATTAATATCGATTGGCTGAATTATTTCATGTACCTGCAATATTTGTTTCCTAATACAACAAAATTCTCTTACCATTTGAGGTCGATTGACAGAGAACTCAAAGATCTGGGGGAAATATCAAGAGGATTTGGCTTTATAGGGTACTGATGGGAATATGTTGTCGATATAGTTCTCCAAAATCTGATTAATCAGCTGAATGGAAATGCAGTAAAAGTCAAGCGATCACTCCTGAGGTGTTACCAATAGAACTCATGACATCTTTTAAAATTCCAAACAAACAACCATTAGGTTACAGAGTAACAGCAGCAGCAATGGGCATAGCTTCATCCCAATGTTTAAAGAGTTGGTATTGTGATAGCAACCCCCACCAGTGGAAGGTTCTATAGTAGAAAGCAATGTACCAAGTGGGTTCATATATATGAAGAATACCCACCTCTCCCTCCAAGTGCAGCACGATATGTACTCTTTAAACAGTACTCCTACCTCTCCCACTCGCAGTTATGCAGGAGCTCCCTCTTTCTATGGAGGATTTGCTGTCTATTGAGGGCTAGGTAGTGAGACTCGGGACATTATTCGTAGGTTCAGCTCATGTTTACAACGGCCATGATACGGACCAGTCAAATGGAAGCAGTGCTGGTTATACAAGTGGTTCTGGAGACAATGAAAAACCTCGAGTGGATGTGATTATGCAGCACAAACGAATGATGAACAGTTGATTTTACTATGAAGGTGATGAAACTTAGGAGCAGCATAATCAACTTTATTTTGATGAAAATTTAGAGTCAGAAATGAATGCCATATGTACTAGAAACATATTTTTGATTTAAATGAATGGGAGATATTCTAAATTTCTTTGAAATTTTAGATGTCACATGTACTTAAAACATATTTTTGATTATGAATTAGAGTTATTCTAAATTTCACATGTTATTCCTTACCTTCATGGTTAGACCGCATAGAGGAGCTGCTACATATTAAAGGTAATTTTGACTATATATCAGGGTTGATCAAGACTCTCTTTCCATTTGCGTGTGCACAATTTGAGTCTATTTTCCATCTGAGTTTGCTGCATATAAAATAAAATAAGATGGATCCAATATTAATTTTATGTTTCATAAATTTGAAGCTCTGGATTTCGTGAGGCATGAGATTTTTTTTAATTAAGGTGGTAATAATTTATGGGTATGAATTTTAAAGAATAAATGTAATATTAATATTTTTGGATCATTAATATGATAGAATACAAAGAAAAATTAATTGAAAAAAATATAAAAATGATAACATTGAGTTTTGAAAGATAATAAATTGTAGTGGTTACTATTAGTATAGATATATGGATTTAATGATATGAGTTCATAATTAATATTAAAAAATTTACTACATGATATATTTCATCTTACTAAAAGAGAAAAACATATATAATTATTTTGGAATCTTATACTTTGATTTTTGTATATTATTAGGAATATTTTAAAATATTATATTGAATTTAAATCTTTACTTTTCATCTAATAATTATTGATAATTAAATAAAAATTTTGAAAATCTTATTCCAAAATAAACATACATATCTGCATTATTATTATGATTAATAGATAACAAAATGAAATAATATAAATGTTAAACATATATACATTTAAAAAAATTAACCATACAAATTTACTTTCAATTTAGCACGGAAATTCTTAATGTACAAATAAACTTTGTTATAATACTATGGTCAATACCATGGCTTATCAATACCACATGCCCAAAAAACCATCATATAACACTTTTTTAATTAATCAATTTAATTAAAAATATAAAAAATGCATAATTATTTTAGAGATAAATATAAAATTATAATTTATATATATTAATAAAAATAACTATTAAATACATCTCAATAAATACCAAAAGAGTTATATGGAATCCATAAATACAAATAAGTAAAAAAATTAAGTCATCAAACTTCTCTCAGCATTTAGAAAATTCACAAGGATAGTACTCATTTAACGCATATACACAACACAACTAGTGGACCTGCCTACAAGGTTGGGAAACACATTGAATAATTTTTTAATCATTTTCTAGTCTTAAATGAACTTTTCTCTTGTTGAGCTAAGATCTGAGTGAAAATCCGACTGAAATGTATAGATTATAATACATATTCCAATTACACCCAAATATGAGCGAAGTTAGATATATTTCTTCACCACCTCAATAACTAGTCATAGCACGTCAACATTACCATGAAGGTTAAAGAAACTGATAGCCTCCATTTTATTGATGTCTTCACCATAAAAAAAATTATATGGATCCTTAGTGCATTTTATGGATCCTTAGTGCATAGGGTATTCAAGAACAACCTTCTCTAGTAAAATCTGATCACCAGTTGGCTCGTAAGTTGGAGGTTCTCAACAATTTGGTAACATGGCCCTTAAGGTCACATTTTGGAGGAGGAAAGACTCCATATTCTGGTTTTTTGAGATAGTGATTATTATGAGAATCAAGCTTGGATAGAATGTTTCAATAACTACAGAATTGATGACATCTTTAAGGTATTTATCCTATGTTCAACGAATTACTACTGATAAGATAACCAAGGCTAATACATTTATAAGTTTCTCGATTAAAAAAAATACTTTAATGAATCTATTAAAAATTCTATAAATTTAATGCAACAATTTTTTGTTTACATAGTTATCCATATTGATGAAACTAATTATTCCATCAAAACCAATGTCCAGAAACATATGACTCACATTGTATATAATTGAACTCATTATTTACCTTGAATTAAGACAATGGTGGGAAGAGCTAGAAACACTTCCTCAAAGTGAATTTCAATGAAATGCAAATAACTCTTGGAAACCCGACTTCCTTTATTTTTTGCCTCTTTTTATGTCTAAAATCAGTTTAAGCTTACACCTTCCTTTATTTTAAATGTTTATTTTATTTATATTAAATAAGATTAATACATAATAAATTCATTTTAAATCTTGATCTATTAAGCAGTCATATTTTTAATTTTATAATTATGATGTTCAAGGCTTATTTTATTTAGATTTTTAATTTTATAAATTTTTAGTCATTATGTGGAGAGGTTTATTCTACATCCAAGTATGAGGCGATATCTGATTTTGTCTATGTTCACCATGGAGTTGAAACTTGTCCATTTTAAAATAAAAATAAAATTTTATTTAGTATTTCACTTTCACTTCATAAATAAATTGTTTTCATATCCATATGAAACAAATGTTGTAGGGCATCTTAGTGCCTGCTACTTAAGTGGAAATTATGCTTTCTTAAAAATTGCAAATTGATATATGTAATGGGAAATTTAATTGCCAACAAAAAAGGGAGTAACACACAAATAATGGTGTGTAGTAACTCCTCATAAGTATAATTATTTACATCTTATTCTTGTCCCTTTTTTAGGAAAATAATTTCTCAAATTATGGTGGATAGTGATCCATATGTGTAGAGGTTACAAATATTGCAACTACATCAATCTTAAGTAGTCAAAGGTTACAATAAGACCATCAACTTAATGGTCCAATCAAATGTGAAAAATAAATTTTGCAATAGTATTGAAAAATAAATATTTGATTTTCAAATTTAAACGTTATAATTTGATGGTGGTCAACATGCAAATCTAGAATGTAGCCTTGCTAGGGACTAATAACATAATTTTCACTTTTGTTAGTGAGAAAGATGTATAATTCTTAATCTTATTAAAAATACTTCAAAACACTTAATTAACTATTTCAATTTCTATACGAACTAATTTATTTCAATATATATGCGTGTGTGTGTGTAGAGAAATATGTATATTAATGTTGACCATAATAAAATATTTCAATTAATTGAAAATAAAAAATTAAATCATTTCCTAAAAAAATAATAGCTAAATGTATAATTGCTTCAATTTTTAATATAAAATTAACATATAGCATTCAAAAAATATTATTAATAACAAAAAAATTCAATGTGATAAACTATTTCAATACTCATATCAAGTAAAAATATTTCCACATCATATCATATCATATCATATCATATCATATCATATCATATATATATATATATATATATATATATATATATATATAACGAAAAAACTATGTATATAAAATAAAACAATTGAAAATCAAATAAAATGTTATGCCAAACAAATTTCAAGTTGTCTCATTATTTTAAAATTTGGTATATTATTTTTTTGTCATTTTGTGTGAAGTTTAGAAAATATTTGTAATGATTGCAAATTTAAGTTGACTCATTTACACAATACAAGTGGCCAAAGATATTTTCAAGGTGTTGAATCCATTTATGCATTCAAAAATACAATTTTTTTATTTTTATTTTTTATTATTTTTTAAAGGAAATAGTTTTCATTTTTTTAATTTAACATTATCTCATGTTATATGACAATATCTCACCCATACTAAGTTGTAAAGATTTTTTTAGGTCAACTAGAGTAAATCCATCTTAAACTTGGATCTATCAAGCACCTAGATCAAATTTCTTAAGGTGTAAATTTATTTATCATTTAATTCTATGTCATGTATTAATTTCATCATATTAAATGATAAAAAAAAAATACACCTTCAGAAATTAAACTTCTCTAGATGCTTGATAGATACTTTTAAGATGAATTTATAGTAGTTTGTCATTTTAAATGTTGTAATGTACATACATAGTTATGTACTTTTCATATTACAAACTAAGTAGACAAATGTTTTCTATTCCCATGGCAGCCTCTTAATAAAATGTAAATTTGTGCTATTATTATTATTATCATCATATAATAAAATTTAGAATCTTTTCTATTCTTAGTTATAACTCAAAAGTATAAATTTAAATTTACTTTATATAATATTACATGACAACATCTACCCTATACTAAACTATAATATTAATTAAAACACAATGATATAAATCAAAACTATCATTAAAAAAAAATCATCTTGCAACCTAACAACTCACAAATCCTATCATGTGTATCACGTAGTACTCTTAGTGGTTATCATCATCTAAACCAAATACATGTGTTTTGAGAAATGGTGACATGGATGGCCAACTTTAAAATTCTTAGTATAACCAATAAATGAAATGGTATTTTTCCTCTCAATTTTAACTTAACATAAAATATAGATTTAAAAAAAAAATCATATGTTTAACTTGTTTAATTTACAAAGTCTAGTGCTTTAGGGGTTTTTAAGGGTGTTGAATCCATTTATTTATTCAAAAGTGCATTTTAAATAACAATAAATTACAAACTTGCTTCAAATTGTGTTTTCAAACAATAGATGTATTTGTGTGAGTATTTTAAATTTTTGGTATGTGTCTTGTATTTATATATAGTTTTTTTTTGTTTGCTAGGTGATGTGAGTCTTGAGATGACTGACATGCATATCTTTTGGTTTGATTAGTCATGACCTATGGGCATCTAAGCCATCAAACTCACCTAGGGATCACACCTAGCTTGGGCCATAGAACTTACCTAGGGATCACACTCAACTTGGGCCACACTAACCTTTAGCATTTCTAGAGTTTTTCCCACATAATTTAGAAATGGTGACCTTTACACCATGGAGTGCCTTAATATAACACCTTCTCATTTTCTATTATACACCACATGAGATTTTATATTTATATATAGTTAGATAAGTTTTAAAATTATATTTATTTAAGATTTATTTATTATAAAAATGATGGGTTCAATTTAATGATATATTTGATATATAATATTTAAAAAATACTAATAACAAAAACTCTCATTCATGAAGGGAAAGAGCTACATAATCATTTTCAGCTATGGGGTTAGAAAATATCAATAAATTACACCATTTTCTTCAATCCAAGGCTACGAGGGGGTGCTTCAAGAGCCGGAAACCTAGGAGGCTATGTTTCCTACAAGGATACAATGTAGGTAAAAGGCTCTAATCCATAAAATATACCACAATACAATCCTGTGCCTTACATTGTTGAAAAAAACAACAAGTGCCAACGATGGAGGTAAATCTAACAAAGGTATCTTAGCTTATTTTTTTCCTTCAATCCAGTACATTAATTTGTAGATTCAATAATTTTTTACCTAGATCCAATGTTTTGAATCAAAGAGTTTTCACAACTTAGAAAAAAAATTGCAACATATACCTTTTCTCAAAAGGTTTCTTTATTGTTCAGTTCAATACCTAGGAAGGTGTGGAGAGAGAATCGAAGGAAGGGACCTAATTTTGGGGAAATGCAGGGCTCTTCATCACCCCTTGGTTCCTAGATTATGATGCCATAGCAATGGTGGTCTCAACAATGCTAGTATGAATGAGGCTACCAAATCTTCCCATTCCTTTTTTGCACCACAAGGTTTAGAGGACAAGGAACACCTTGGGGTCATTAAAAAATATGGGTCTAAAAATAATGGAGAAAGTATTATTTACCTTCACCACAATCTATGTAAAAATAGACCCAAGTAAAGGTCTACCTGGTAGCATGTAGTTGAAACATAAAAACTTCCAGTGAACCCAACTTCTAGATTATGAAAATACAGAATTCGGATGAAGATCATGTTACCAAACATGACACTTACATAACACATGTCCGTAGGAAAAAATAACCCAAAAAGGAAAAAGGGGAATTATTTTAAAATAAAAGGATGGAAACATGTTGATCCTTACTTTATGAATGAGGAAGAAGAATAAATCACGAAGAAAGCTCCAAACCAAGAAGAAGGGGATGCTTCGGTCAACAATGGAAATGAAACCCATAGCTATAATAGTATAAAATCAGAATATATCCTATTTACGGTGTTGGAAATTCGTCAACCAAGGATGTCTCCCTGATGTGAAGTCATAATTAGGCCTCACACCATTTAGATTAGGAACCCCATTCGGAGTATCGGTCTGACTGCCATGTATCCTTGTAGATTTTCATTGACTACGAAGTTCAGCACAAGAGAGTAATACACATGTATTTTCAGATGAGAAAGTGAGTATGCCTTTGAAATGTTTAGCTGCGGAAAGTATCAAGGTCCTTCTACTGAAAGGGAAGAGATAAGTGGGCTATTTAAAGACAAGTAATAGTACTAATATAGAAAGGGCACATGATCATATATATGAGAATGAATCATTCATCAAACAATGAAATGTTAAATCAAATACAACACACCTTCAACAAGATAATTACAAAATCCACCAAAATAGTTTAATTTACTTAGTACAGATGAAACAACATACACCGCAAAAATTCAAAGAATAGTATTACAATACTCACGACATATGCATGAAGGTGTGTTGGCTCAACAAGCTTCTGAACTATGTAAAATTTCGAAGATATATCAAGACAATGAACACCACTAGCCCTAGTAGTGGAGCATTAGAGAGATCACTCGCTCCTCCAAAACAACTATCTTCCTCTCCAATGCTTGGTAGGAGAAGCCAAGGTGAAAATTACTTTGGAATAAAAATGAGGGTGTATATATAAGAAATGGAGTGATCATTCACCTCCCTTGTGACTCTTGGACTCCCGTCATGATTTTTCGACTTATTTGTGGTAATGTATTTGGCGCAAGGGCGTACGAAATACACTTCTTTAGCATGCTGGCTGCTACCTGCACAAGGTCACAAAGAAAAATGAGTGTCTACTGTTAGTGGAACATATTCGACAAAATGTAAACTAAGTTTGAGGGAAAACTAAGCATACAACAATAAGAAAAAAACAAAACACAAGATGAAAAATACAAAATCTTGATGGTGAAAACAAACTAATAACACAAGTGGAGAATTCTCCCTTTATTAGGTGTTGGTGGTAAAAAATATGCAATGATAAACACTTGAAGAGGGCCCTTTGAGCTATGGAGCTCAAATACCCAAAACAAGGAGGTCTCCTTCCCTGGAGTTCTTGCAAGCCTCTCTTCGCTCTCACAAAGGATGGTAGATCAAGATCAAGTGGTGGACCCCTCTCTCTTGGACTGAGATGTTGGATGGCCAACATATGAGTCCTTCCAATCGCTTTGTTGTTGGAATATGCGAGCTGGTTTTCTATGAAGCAATTTCTCCAACATAACAATGTGTCTCCAATTCATCTTCCAAAGGTTGGCTTATATAGACATTTTTTTCAATTCCTCCCTCTTCTCTTAGCCCAAGATCGATAGTGGCACAAGAGTGGAGGAGGGATTCCTTTGTGGGATGCATTTACTGCTCAAGGTGGCTCAAATATGGCTATTCTTCACAATACTAGGTGGAGAATCATTTTAACCAAGCGCGCCAAGTGGTCCCATATGGTGACATTTTTCCATCTTCAGGACCGCGTGGCTATCAGTCGCATTGTGTGTAAAATTTCTTTGATGCATGTGCCTTGTCCATTAATTTCCATCTGACCCTTAGGAAAAAATAAATTTTAGTCTGCTCTAATGTATTCCTTCTCTGAAAATCTTCATATGTACCTTATGTTTGACATTTTCAATGTCTTTTACGTGTACGATTTTCTGGGGTTAACAATTTCCCCCTAATGTATGAGGTCTAGGAAGAACTATATAGCTGAAATAGGAACTGAGTTGGGAGACCCCTTGTCTTAAGTAAAAAAGACACCATGCTCTATAGGAAACTTGCAAGAGATAAAATAAGAAATATTTCTACAAGGCAGGCATGTTCCATGCTCATGATGTTTGACTTCTTAAGATAATTTGACAGATATTGGTTTTTTCATGTCACATTTTGTAGTTGGTGACCTGCTGTTGGTTGATGACGATGGTTTTTGACACCCTCGAGGGTGTTTTTTCTTTAAACAAAAAATGTTGAATGCGGTACCCACATGCATGGCACATTTAGAGAATGCGCTCAATGGATGCATGGGTCTTTGAATTTTGGGGAAATTCCCATGTAAGAATTGCAGAAAGAGATGTCTACTAGTATACAGGTCTTTGATGAATTCTGACAGAGTGGAACGATTATGAAGTACGATACCATCTTGGACATGAAAAATTATGTTGATGTCGAATTTAAAGAGGATCGATGACATCAATGGGAAATGATGATTTCTATCGTGTCATCCAAGGACGCCACGATTGAGGTAACGAGTCATCCAAGGTACCACTTCCTTCCTAGAAAATAGTTTTTGAAGTCGACAAGAAGGAAGCATCAACCAATCGAAGTGAGTGTTGATGCAAGGGACCAGGGTTTTTGATGTAGCAAGGTGTAATGTGATGGGTTAAGGAGGAATGGTGGCAAAAAATGGATATAACTGATGATTTTGGTTAAGTGGTTTGACGTTGGAGTTTTCAATGCAATTGGAAGTAGTCATAACATTTTTTTATGGGGAAACCCCGAGGGTCGATAGGACGCCTAGGGTGGGTGTATTCTTGCTATGATTCTCATGGTTAGTTGTAGTAAAGAATGTGCAAATTTGACCAAGGGTGATTTTGGAATGCTACCATGTAAGAAATGTAAATGGGTGGGTGGGAGTCTTCTCCTAAAAAAATATGTGTACAGTTGCCAAAAGAATATGAAAGTGGTTTTGATGTACAATCATGGAGACGCGAACCCCATTGTCATGAATAATCTTGCACGATGATGTGAGGAGCCTATTTTTCTTAGGGTGGGGGCCCCATTGGTTGGTCTCGGTGAGAGGGTGATGAGGCAGATGAAATGTCACATATAGACTATGCTCATGGGGGTGTGATAAGCCAAATGTGACACGCGGTGACGCATTTTTTGTTGATCCACCTTGTAGGGAGTGGTGGCCCGGGAGCAAGGGTTTTAACATGCAGTGGGTAAAAGGTTGTCTTGATGTTTGATGGTGGGTATGTGAACATTAAGTGGTTTTCGGGCCAAGGTTTATGGCCATGGCTATAGACCTTGCCGTGTGGTATACATGAGTGATGGATGTCATGGATGGTAAGGCTCTACCGACCTGCAAGGGTGTTTATCATGTGCAAGATGGGGTGATGATAAATATGGTCGGGTGAATGGAACCTATGATTTTATTCTTTTGGAGAAATTATGTCAGGATATGCAAATATTTTTAGGGAATCCTATCATACTAGGGGTAGGATGATACCTCTTCTTATACTTCTATTAGATGGGAAAGGTGGGGATATATCATGTTTGTAATACCTGCAACCAATACCTCAAGTAAAAGCATATTTTTCATATAAATATTTGGAAATAACTTGAATTTCTAGGTGACAAGAGAGGGCGTACTTGAATTGAAGTATGGTGGGCATTGTGCCTGAAAATTAATTTTTATGAAACTTGGATGTATGGGGCTTGGTTTGAACATGATGAAGTTTGATCATTGTGTTTCACGTGGTTTTGTGATTAGGTACTCTGAGCTCCAGTTATGATCTCTTGAAAAATGAAAAAAGGGAAATATATAGGCCAATATGGTTCATTTTCAAATCATGTGTGTCTTTTGAGGGTCTCGGGTCAGAGAAGAGCTACCTTCCGAAGCTTCTCTTACCATTGCGGTTAATTTGAGTACCCAGGATTCGTGCTGTGAGTGTCAAGTATGACCTTAAACATCCTGATTTTTATTTTTGTCATTTTAATGAGTGGGTGGTCTTTACAAATGTGAATTTGAATGGATTTTATGCCCATTTTGGGTAGGACCGTGCAAGCGATCATGGATGGCTTGCGCGGTCCTCGTACAAAGGGTGATTTTTGCGCGAGGCCCTCGCAGTTGGGGAAGCTTATGCGCACTGTTTTGCGTGCTTGTATTTGTTACAGATGCACAGTCAACACACGTAGGTTTTTTATAGGCATGGGGAGGCCTAGTTTTTGAAACTTTTAACCATTTTTTGGTCAAAAATTGTTTTTGGTTTTTTTCCTGGTGGTAGGATGTTGTGGCGAGAGAGGGACTGCCCTGATCTCCATGTGGGAGTGATCGAAGACCCCTGTTCTTGAGAGACCCTAGCTCGGTATGGTTTACTGAAGTTCTTAGAGAAAAACATACTGAGGTCCCAGGATGGGTTCCAGCATTACCTAGTCCGATGCACATTATGGTCCAGCATCGTAGATATGTCGTGATCCAGCCAAACACTAATGTTGTGACATGTCTCTTGCCTCATGGGGAGGCACTTCCTTATCCACTCCTCCCTAGGGGAGTGAACATCCATCACTCGGTCGAGGAGGAGAGACATTGTGGTCCTAACCCGATCACCCCAGACTGTATTCGAGTGAGTTCTATCATGGACTTGGCTGAGAGGGCTTCTTTGGTGATGATAGTTTTCTTGTTTGGTTCGATAGAGACCCATCGAGTGTCAAGTCCACAGATTTCGGTTCTGCGTTGGCTTCAAGCCTGTTAATTTTTTTATCGTCCTCGCTATATCTTCCAGGGTGTTATCACTCCAAAATTTCCCAATGGTTGTTATGTGTGTTAAAAAATAAATATCATAGGTAACTATCATCCACTTTTGGAGATTAGTACCTAGCCTTCCTAATGCTTAGAGAGGGCTCTATCTTAATTATTTAAATTTGTTTGTTTAATAAATTATAGGCTAGTTATGTATGATTGATTTGGGCTGATTTTGATTTGTTGGTGGAACTACTGATTTAGATGGATAGGTGTTTTTCCATTTTCCATTGGGCTATGGAGTAAATATACCTTGAAAAAAAAACATAATCAAATTATAAAGGAAGTGTTACAGGGCAGGATAGCTGAGTAAAATCAAATCTCAAGGCTAAATGGTGAAGTGGTTTTCAATTGGGATCAAGGAGCAGTTAAGAATTCCTTAAAATAGATAATGAAGGAAGGTGAAGGAGGTTAATCAGAATCAGAGGGAAATTAAGAATTATCTAAACCATATATCATAAGAAAACATAGAAATGTATAATATTTCAAAACAGAGTGTAATTAAACAAATTATGCAGTAAAATTCTAGTTATAATATTTAAATTTAGAGCACATTAAATTTTATGGAATACTTAAGAAAAGAACATGAACAATTGAAATTATACTTCACTGATATAGCTCAACACATGAATCTTGTTAAGAAATTCCTTTATTACTTGTCCTGTCTATCAACTGGAAATGGTACAATAAACCTCAGGTAGTAGATCAATTAGCTATAGAAATATTCAAAAATCATCCCTCAATACTTCGAAATAATGAAGTATTTATACAAAACTTTACACAAAATATCCTGTCAACTGACTAGGATTTATTTTAGGAAAACAAAATATCTTCATGCAAGAAGATAGTGACACCTAGTAACTGATTGAACTGTGTCCCTGTTTTCTTTGATTATTGTCAGTTATTTGTTTCTTTCACACAGTCCTTCATCTGTGTGTTCTTTTATCTGTCATAGTAAATCACATTAATCTTCTCATGTTTCCTCATCTGAGATTTGACTTTAATTATCCTGTGGTAAAACTCATCCCGTTTCTATGTCTTTAGTAAAAGTGGATTTTTACTAAAAATACATGTTTAACTTCATGCAAAATAAAATTTTGTCCTGGAGAGAAATTAGTATGAACTTTTCTGTTGCTGGTGTAGATGTTTTATCCCTGATAACAATCACTGTCTTCGTTTCAATTGTTTCTTTCTGCTTTATTGCTATACATAATATTTTGTTGAGTAAAAAGCCTTCGAATGCATATCCTGTGGGTCTGGAGTAAACAGGTTGGAATTAGTATCAAAAATTTTATCCATCTCCTAGTTCTATTAATCACCTGCAAAATAAAACAATTGTAAATGAAAACAAAGGTTTGCAGGGAGGCGAGCGGGCTTCAGTGAACTGGTGGGTCTATGTAAGGGCTCCAGACTGTAGTGTAGCTTTATCTATTGTTGGCAATGGATTTTAGTCTCTTTTCGTAAATCAACAGAGATAACTGAAGTAATGATATCGTGGGGTTTTTAAAATTGAGTGGTTTATCGTACGACATAGGAGTGGCTTGGTGGTTCATCACACAATGCAGGAGAAGTTTGTGGTTTATTGCACATAAAAAAATTAGTTTGGCATTTTAGGATGAGGGGGTGCAATAAAATATGGTGGCCCCGCGTGGCAAGGGAGGGGGATGGATAAAACCCCCCATTTCGCACCCCCCCCTCTGTTTTAAAGTTCAAACAACGGGGAGTGTGAAATGGTTCGGGGGTTGTTAGATGTGATAGCGATGATCGGAAGGTTGTCAGAGTTTCTTATTTTGACAAGGAGGTGGGGTCAAGGAAAGGGTTTAAGCGAAGGTTTAAATGAAAGCAGGGGGTTAAATGAAAGTGGGGGTTTAAATAAAGTGGGACGCAGGGATTATATATGCAAAGGGATTCAAATGATAGAGGGGGGGGGGGGGGTTAAATGAAATAATGGGGAAATATATTAAATAGGGGGGTTATGTCAAAAAGGGAAGTGGAACCCAATTTAATATATTAAGCGCTTTAAACTATGTCAAAGTGGGTTTTGTTGTTTTATTTTGAATAATGAAGAGTTAGTAAAGGGGAAGGGGTTTTAGTAAAGGGAAGGGAATTTTCAAAGGGAAAATGGTTTTTTGGGAGGGGAACAAGGTTTAGAATAAGGGGAAAGGGATTTTATCAAAGGGAAAGTAATTTTGCAAGGAGAAATGGTTTCTAAGAGAGGAAATATAGGATTTAGCATAAGGGGAAGGTGTTAGAAGGATATCAGTGTTAAGGAATAAACCAAATGATGTTTTTCATGACTCTTGAAAGTATCCTACCTACCATTTTATCCATCCTAACATTTTTACTTCCTTTATTGGGTGCATTTGATCTTGCTGACCCTTTTATTTTATTTTGATAAGAAAAATAACTTATTTCTAACATTACATCTTCCAATGGCTCAAATTAAACTTATGAGCTCATTTTATTCTCTACCTAACTATTGATCTGCCAAGATTAAATGTTTTGGTGAGATATTTATTTACTAACTATCATGACATGAAATTTAAGGCATGAATAATCAAGATTAAATTGTATGATCATCATGAATTGTGGCATTTTGGACAAGCCGCACACAATTTTATTTGCACAAGTAAAGTAAACTAAGATTAGTGGCATTTGAATGTGCAACAATTTCAGAATTTATTTTTGTTTCTTTTTGTGGGGTTCATATTTTATATATTTTTTTATCTTTCTTTGTTTTGGTATTTTTATTAATCTTTTAGGACATACCCTCTTTTCATTTTTTAATATGGAAAACATTTGCATAAAGCAAAGGTATGGACAATATTACAAGACTTAACATGGCCACTTCAAAATTATGATCCCTATTATTATAGGACCCTAAAATAGGGCATGGTCACTCAGCTGGTCAAGGCCCAAAGGAGTGCTATGAAGACCTTTTCTTATGAGAGCATTATTTGTAGCATTATGTATGAGAGGTTTGTGATGCTACGACCCTTTGTGGCAGTGCCCCTAGGTCCTCCTAGGGATCCTCGAATGCATCGATGGGAACCTGTGACGTCTCGTGGTGGTGGGGGAGAGGTAGGCTACTACAGGGATTCAATGGTCGAGGTGTGGTTTGAGTCGAACCCACAAGTATTCCTTGAGTTCCCATATTTAGGGATGGATTTCTAGGGGGATCCGGACATGGGTCTCCCTCCTGGCTATGCATGGGGTCCAGCAGGTATGACCTTTTATGTTTTATGCATTTTTTAGGGTTCTTATTGTATATATATCTATATGTCTTCGATGGTGACACTAATTTTTTTTTTTTGGTTTCTTTTTCAGATGTGGGTTCAGAAGGGCATCCTACTACTCATTTGGTAGGACACCATTTGAAGAGGAGGGACCTGCTTGGGTGGTTCAGGCCCATATTAGGGGACAGGTTGGTGTTGGGGGTCCCTCAGGCGAGGGTAGCAACTTTGCAATTGCTGATGGGGATGTTTCTCTCCTGACACGTGCTAAGGCGACTGAGGCATGAGTGGTAGTAGTCGAGGAGTTGTTGACTGCTACTGATATTCGAGTGCTGGTAGCACAGGCTCGAGTTGAGGTGCTTGATGCTCGTGTTGCGGATCTAGCAGATTCATGGAGTCGACTAGAGAGGATGACTCGAGGCCTATAGACTAGGATTTTCTACCTGGACGACATATGGTTGGATATCATGATGGACCGAGAGAGGGCGCATCGCCTGACCTTGCGCAGATCAACACTTTCTGTCGCAACTGCTGCTCCTATATTGGCACTGGGTGCTCATGTGGGTCTGGAGGACCCACTAGGCGGAGCTCAACCCTAGAGATTTTGTATACTGGGACACATATTTTTTTATGTATATATGCGAGATGTATTTTTTGGCAGCTCTTATGATGTGTCTATGGTAATTTTTCTATGTTTGTATATGTTTATGATGGACGTGATGTACTTATGATGGATGTTGTGCTTATGATTTTGTTTTTCATGGATGATGGTTTATACGAGATGCATTCCAGTCTAGGGTATGGTTATCTATGTGATCAACTACCTGATTTTGATCTCTTAGTATGTGTGTAAATTTTAATGTGATCAAAGTGACGGCTTAACCATCATGCATGCAAGTATTTTCTAAATAGGTGTGAATCCCGTATTTGAAAATATTGGTTTAACTGTGACATGACCAAATGGGAGTCAAGAAAGACATGTAGATGGCTAATGCCCTGGTTGGAGGCATCACTCAACAACTCAATGACTGCATCATATTTTCCTTGATTATTTGTAGCTAATCCAATACATACTCTGTTGGTGAGGAATGTTGACCGGTGATGAGAGTATATGGCCCAGGCGACTACTACTAGATTATGTGACCATTGAGAGGCTCCATCAGCAAATCAAAAGTAGTGGATGGGAGCACGATCCATATGTGACATAAGAGCATTGTTTTAAGAACAAGTCCATGATGATTGTGATCATCATAAAAAAATATGTTACATTCACTTCATCTCTAGGGTTGAGACTTCCCGCCCTATGGGCGGAATTTCTTGAGGTAGAGCCCATTGAAGGGATTGGCTAGGCATGTACCGTCAAGATTATAAAAAATTTATTCTTCTTTGAAGAGACATTGTTTAATGATGTAAGGACCCTTCCATAATGTTTCGAGATTCTTGTGTCCTAAGGCTTCTTTTGCAACATTGTAGCAGAGGACTAGCTCCCCCTCAGAAAATGAGCAAGGGGTGATGTTGCGGTCGAATGATACTTTTAATCTTTTCTTGTGAGCCTTATTATGTTGGAGAGACTCTCGTCGACGAGCTCCAATAGTACCAACCATTGTTCTAAAGGCTAAGTATCATTGAGGAGTTTGATAGTTGCGTGTAAGTCGGGGATTCCGTGTTCAATGGTAAGAACGAGCTCCACTTCATATACCAAATAGAAAGGTGTGAACTCGGTTGAGGATTTGACCATTGTGTGATAATCCCATAAGGCTGAAAATACTATATGGTTCCAATTAGTTTTATGGCTTTTTACCATGCACTGTAACATAGTTTTGAGTACTTTGTTAACAAATTCTGCCTGGTCATTGGATTGGGGGTAGTATGGTCATGCAAAATCGTGCATGAACCCTAGATGATGGGATGAATCTTGGAATATTTCATTCTTGAAATGCTTTCCATGGTAGGAGACTAAATCATTAGGCACACTGAATCATTCAATGACATGGTTGAAGAAAAACCGAGCTGAGGTTTTTGCGGTGTTGTTGTATATGGCCATGGCCTTGGCCCATTTGGTGAAATAGTCGATGGATACTATGATGTATTTGTGGTTTCCAAATGAAGTAGGGTTGTAATTCATAAATTCAACGCCCCATTTGAAAAAGGGACCGGGTGTGTTAGCCATCCATAAAAAATTTTCATATAAAATGATGGCTAAATCAAGTTCCTAAGTTTCCAAGAAACAAATTTCTGCAAATTTGTGAGTTCTTGGAACCTCACTGTGCCTCATGTCCAAAAGAATCCATCTCACTATTATCTTCACTTAAAAATCCTTCAAGGTAACCTGCTGGTATAAAAGATTGTTTTAAAGCCTCCCTTTTCCTTCGTTTCACCCATTCCATCATTTTTCCTTGAAAAGCCCCTTTCCTCCTGTCAAATCCCTCTTTTTCTTCCCTTTTTTACTCCATTTCATCAAAATCCACTTTAAAAACCATTTAACCTCTTTTCATTTGGTTTAAAAAATCCTTTTTACCTTACCCGAAACCTAAAAAACACTTAAAAACCCATAAAATCCTTTGTATAAGCTTTTCCGCTCCTTTCAGGCTCTTAAGCCTCCTTGGCTTAAGCCCCTTTCTCTTTCTCCACCATAAGACCCAGCCCCATGACCGAGCGCCTTCACTCCCTCCCACTTCCACCCTTTTCCCTTTATATATTCACCCCTACCTTGATTATAACCCTTTATCACTATAATCCAATGGCGCACATCGTTTTACCCAACCTCAAGCCTCCCCACTACATGAAAAATTAGCTTACGTCAGCTCGGCCCCACCTCATTCTTCTGCCATGCATCTCCCCTCTCGTCGCGTTCATTCTCAACCTTAGATCTCTAGCCTGAAGATCTAACGGTTGTCGCGCCATTTCACATCCGTTATGCCCCCTCCCCCCACTGTGCATCTTGAACGCGAAATTTCCAGTTTTTCAGAAGCCACGTGTCGAGCAATGAACCGTATCATGCTCGATAAACCCATTACTGCTTACCACCCCTTGCTTACGCAAAAACCATTCATGGTTTTCTGAAACCATGAATGCTTCTTCGTGCCATAATCCATGTTTGAACCCTGTTTAAGCCTATCCGCCATGGTTTTCTGCCTCCGCTGCATACACTTCCTCCACAAATGCTCCTCCGCCCCTGCCAAAGCCCTCTGAAGCAGCTTAACCCAAGCATCGCAGGTTTTATTTTATCAGTTCGTGTGTGTTGCAGGTTTTCGTGGCAGAAAGGATATAAAGTCTTTCCACAGCCAATTACAGTGGCTCAGATTTGAGGGTGATGATCCTCTGAGGCTCAATCAAAGAAAAAAGGGACGAAAAGGGCTGAACTTCCATGTTTAAATCAATATATCGTGAATATTGGTTACACAGCAAGGTCCTCCAATGCATCACTACCACCTGTACAGCTAGTAATGAAGATCAGAGATTAAAGATAAAAATATTAAGAGACAAAAGGTCAAAGGCTTAACCAAGAAAATTATGGATAAAGCACATTGTTAAGACAAAGAATTAAAAGTTAAAATAGTCAATAAAGGACAAAAAGCCCAAAATATGATTAAAGGAGGCCTAAAGTTATATCAAAGGCCTAATCAGTGTTTAAAGCCACAAAGCATGAAAAATCAGCAAAATACAGCCTTAATTGCCAGATCATTAAGGCTATTTACTCCCCCAAAGACTAAAAATGCCACCTACAGGCCTATTTACTCAAAAGCCTACAAAGTTAATGCACAACCAAAGATATTTTCAAAGACAACTCAGAAAGTAATTGCCATCTACCAAAAGCCTCAAAAGTCAACAAAAGTGACTGAAGGAGATGAAATTTAATGTAAAAATCAATTAACAGAGTTAAGACATTAGATATCTTCTCCATTAGGCCTCCTAAAGGTCGAGAAGCATTTACTCTATATTAATTCAATAGTTAGACCTTACTTTCACTCCATCTCCTCAATTTACCTATATATATCATATGAGGAGCCTAGTATTGTTGTTGGTTGAATACTTGTTGAATGTAAATATTTTTGGAAGCTGTTGAAGCTCTGTTAGTGATTGAAGAAAGATAGGCTGAGAAGAGAAGTTTGAAGCTGTAAATACCTACTGGACTTGAAGATTGTAACTGGTTTGAACATCAAATATACAAGCTGATTTATGTGGTCCTGGTCTATGTCAATGGTGATGTTTTTCTTACTATAATTGTTGTTTTTCTTATGCTTCCATACTGTCCACCTTCTATGATAAAGAACAAAAAATTTAGATTAGGATTTATTGAAAAAGGTACCCTAAGTCTCACTGATAAGCTTTATCTTTATGTTTTCTTCTAATTGTGCTTTGAGGATAATTCAATAGAGTATAACCATTGAAGTGTTGGTGAGCCCATGTTTCCTGAGTACAACTTGAGATATTGTCTTTGAAATTTCTTGAAAAGTCTTCTAAGTAAATTTGAACTAGAGAAGTCTTGGTTAGCCTTGTGCTCTAGTTTATCTCCAACAATTGCTTTGAAAAGATCCCTGAGAGTATGCCAAAAGTAGGATAGGGTCAAAGTCCTTACCTCATCTTAGGTCGCCCTTTGTTTTCTTAAATGTTTTCCCTTAAAAGTATGCCGAAAGCAGGATAGGTTCAAAGTCCTTACTTGATCTTAGGCTACTTTTTATGTTTATCTTAAATGTTTTCTACTTTCTGAAGGTAGTCAAGAGGATTACTAGATTGTTGTCTTAGAAGTGTGCTTTAGTAAAAGTTTGCCCAAAGAAGTCTATGGTTTGCCCTATTCCTTGGCCTACTTCAAACAGTTACTTTGAAAGGCTTTTCTCGTTTACTGAAGTTAATAGATTCTTAAATGGCTATTAGCTTTTCTTCTTTCACAACACTTTTAATGTTCCATATCACAAATCAATCTAAAGAGATCTTTTGATATAGATGAATTTCCCCATGGACCACTTTTGAAACTTGCTGTGCAATTAAATCCTTTGTGACTCCATAGCCCAATGGATTGATACTGTCTCTTACCTATCCTAGTAGCTGAACCATTCTTTCAACTTACTCACACATTTACCCTTCAAAGGACTTCCTTTATTTTGATGATATCCTACCCAACCAAAACAAACAAGTTCCCTTGAGCTTCATAACTAGCCTAATATCATAAACTAAGCATAAAGAAATATCTTTTGAAAACACTTATATAGAGAGATCCCTCTCTGAATCCAGGAAGGCTAGGTCTTAGGATTCCAAAGTGGTTATGATGTTGCCTTGTCATTTGGTTTTCCAATCTGCCAAATCACAAGACCACAACATAATGGTGACTCCGCTGGGGAATTCTGAGTGAATTACATCTTATACATCCTTAAGACCTCAGAAGACCCACAAAAATTATTAGATTGGTATTCAATTGCTGATGGCGGACAACAATTCATCTCAAAATTTTTGAAATCCTCTACCTGGCGACTCCACAACTCCCAAAAGACCAAATGAATCCACTGGTAGAAGACTCTGAACTGGTTGAATAGGTGCGGTGACCTCTTTTCTGATTTACAAACATGGATCCAAGAATACAATGAAGATATGCCCCAATGAGCAGAAATCATATCCCTGGGTTCCCACACAAGATGCCCCGGGTGAATTGGGATGAAAACCTGCCTGTTTTTCAAGGAGAAAAGTTTGATGACCCTTTGTTACATCTCATCAAATTTCATAGACATGTATGGAGGTTAAAGGTGGAATGACATGAATACTTCCTTATGAAAATGTTCATGTTGACATTAGAAGGAAAATCAAGGGAATGGTATGAATGGTTGATAACTGGTAGTTTGTTTTCTCTAAGAGACCTCCGAATGGTATTTTATGATCATTATAAGGAAAAATCCTTGTATCTATCATTGAATGGAAGTTGTTGTAATCAGTCTGAGGGCATCATAGAATACCTTGCAGGAATTTGTGAAGATTTGGGAAATTGGCAGCCTGAGGATCTCTTAGCAGCCATCCATGAATTTCATACCCAAGATAACTATCATAAAAACCTAGATGAATTAGGTGAGGAATAAATTAATCAAGAAATAGAAGAAAATCCTCAGGATCCAACTGGAAACATAAATAATGATGATCCATCATCCCTTTTAGCTGAGGCTCAAGAAGACATCCAGCCTCAAATTCAGTCTTCACAAGAGATAGAGAACTGCTGTACTTCTTCTCAAAGAAACACAGACGCATCTCCCCCTTTGACAGAAGAAGAAATTGATCAAATTATAAACAAAAATCCAGCCTCTGAAACTTTTTATAAAACAAACACTCTTGCCCATTCACCTAATGAACTTTTTTGTAAAAATTTAGAAAGTTCCCTTGTAGATCAGGATAAAGAAAGACTTACTGATAATCCAGTATGTTTGATTGGTGACATTACTTACATTAATGATTTTCATAATTTTTATCTGTCTGATGATGATGTTCTCCAAAAAAAATTTGATCTTGCAGGACCATCATTATTAGATTTGTGGGAGGAAGATCAGTTCCACCAACTCCAAGAAAGTAATGAGCCAAAGCAGGCTATTTATGATACTAATGAAGAAAGCTTTAAAAATGCAGTAGAGGGAAAAGAATCTCTAAATCTTTGCTATGCTTCATTACAACTCATCATTAACAGTTTTCATGTGATTGGAATTAGCATTCTTTCGACTCAAAGGTTGAGGAGGAAAACAATGAAGAATTTCTTAAGCATGATGAATATAAGGAACCTTCTCCTAAGAGGGTTGAGGTAATAAAGGATACCCTTGTTCAAGAATATGATAATCTCTTCACAGAGTTCAATCCACTAAGTCAGAACATACCAGGACTGCAAGAAGACAACACCGCAATGTATGATGAGTCCTCCAGTTCATATAATAATGAAGATGAGGAGGATTTTCTTTCTCAAAAGAATCTTGATCTTGATCCAGTGGAGAAAAAATTAATCCTGGTTGAAAACTATCTTTCAAATACTCATAATCAGGTATTATTTCAGGATCCCTATGTTGATTTCTTGAAGACATTTGAAGAGGGAATAAAGGTTGTTAGGAGCAGTTTATTGTCAAGTGCAAGGAAAATTTTTAGCACTGCTGCTAAAAGACAAGTGAGATGGGAGTGGTCCTTTTGTTTATCCAGCATGCTCAAAGAGATGAGCAAAGACCAGTCATGGAACCATCTGATTGACTAGATGTATTGGAAAAGAGAATTTGTCAGCTAAATATGTAAATTCCAAGTTATATTAGGTAGGTAGGAATATCAATAAAGCTCAGCCTGTGAGCATTTAGTTTGTTTTTTGTTTTTTGCTTTGAATTTGAAAAAATACAAAAACAATAGAAAAAGAGAAAAGAGGGCAGATATAAAAGAAGAAAGGTACAGCCCCATACCAAAAAAAAAAAGGAAAAATTTGAAAGTGTGCAAGCCTAAATGCCACTTCTTGAAAGAGCACTGTTATTTAGTCATACAGCCTAATCATGACTAGATAGATTTCAATTTACTGTTGATAGGTTAGTGAAGAATATTTTCCAAACAATGAAATCTTGGCTTATCAGTAGAATAGATTAGGATAGAAAGAAGATGGCTCTAAACAGATCAAAATTTGAGCTAAGAAGAAAAGAAGGATGTTCTTAATTTTCAGATCTTAAGCCTTCACAATTTTGTTTTGAATTTCTATAAATTTTAGTCTATGTGCAACTTGTTTTTTATTTCATATTCTTACAGCAAATCAGACAGTTTAATCCTAGTTTGACTTTGTTTTCAATTTCAGTTTTAGAATATAGAGAATGCAAATCTGTCAAACAGCTTAATCTCGACAGATAGTAGCTTAGGTAGAGAATTTTTTAGTTCAACTGTTTAATCTGAACTCATGGAAGACATAAGGATAGAAAGAGATTATTTTCATGCTTTCAATAAAATAATAAAATGATGTTGAAAGGGTTTGCAAGTCCAAGTGCACCCATTGATGAAAAAATGTTAGGAAAAATAGGTTGGGTAGGTAGAAGTTTGGGATAAAATCATTTTTCTGATACAAAGTTCTGATCATCCTTCTAAGTAGCATGATCAAAGAAGAAAGAGGATTGTCAAAAAGTGCAAGGCATTGATCTACATTCCAGAGATAAATCTCTGAGGTTCTTGACACCTCCAAGGAGCTGCCATCCCCAAGTCATTAGGGGAATTTTGAGGTCTAAAATGGGCCTCCTAAGGAAAATGTACAATCAAAATTCACTTTATGAGACCTAATCACATTTTAGGGGATGACATCATCCCTAATGGTTGAGGTGGCATTACTTGAGTTAAAGGTACTTACTTGTCAAATTATCAATGGTGGATAAAATATCATGGTTAACCATGGTAGTGCTCTAAGTACTTTTAAAGTCATAAAGTAAAGTATTCATAATAAATGTCATTTCACACTTTTTGAATAAAATATTATTATCGTCATTTCATATTTTTTGAAAGAAACAATGCATATCCCTACACAATCTTTATGTATTTACACACTTTTCAATAAATATTATATTTGTATATTTTAAGATATTTACTTATAAATCAAATCAATTCAATATGTAATATAAAATTCATACATAAAATAATATATATATATATATATATATATATATTGAATAAGGCTAATTCTATTAAAAGAAAAAACATATAGTACAATAAGGCTTGCAAGCAAGTGAAGCTGAGAAGCATGGCAGCTGTAAGTGATAGACTATCAACCTCGCTCCTGAATGACAACTACGGAATGAGCAGAGATAACAAGGTAAACAGAAAAACTAGAGCTGGACAGATTTATCTACCCAGTGTGGGTGGATATTTCCAAACGACATTTTTTCCCTTTTTTCTTACTTACTTTGACCTAGCCAGTGGAGCTTGGCTGGGCCATGACTATTTGTAGACTATCTGGCGCTAGGGGCGAAATATCCTTATTCGAGTTCGAGGAAGAAGACACGTGGGAGCATTTCTGAGAGATCGGAGGGGCAGAGGGATCCGCAGCACTGGCTGGGGGAGCGTCCATCAGAATCCCAACATTCTTCCCATCTGCTTCAATTTCCTCCTCATCCGAGCTGGAGGAGTCTGTATCATCCATGGGGGGAGGTACACAGGAATTCTAGCTCTTGTATTTGGGTTTGCGATTCAAATTCTTCCTTTTGCTGAGGAACTAGGTGCATGCATTTTGTAAGTGCCCCATTTGATGACAATGGCAGCAATAGAAGGTTGTATTTTCGTAATCCAAGGTTTGGATCCAATGGAAGTCCCCAATATTGAGGTTGATCTGATCTGGAAATCCTTTGCTTATATCTATTTCTGCACACAATTTGCCATAGGTGTAGATTCCTTTCTCCGTTCTCAAGGTATCTGTAGCGAGATAACGGCCTAGGGTATCTCCAATGGCTAAGAAAACAGAGAAATGCCACAAATGCGCTAGAAGGTTTGGGAGCCTAACCCAGATGGGAAGTTTGGTGATGACAGCTGTAGAGGGGTCGAAGTTTGGAAACCATGGGGTGAGGAAGAGCCCAACCGAACCCCCGAACCAAGGACCTCCTGTTAAGGCCTTCTGGTAATCTTCATTTAATTCAAACACCACAATGAAAAAGCCTTTCGAGCATAGGTAGATCTTGCTTTTATTGGTCCAGTTGGTGTGGATCCATTGGTATAAATCTGTTGTGCGAGGCCATAGACCATTAAATTTGCACATGATTGCCGTGATGATTGCATGAGTCACAGAGACCAGTCGATACCCCAGGCGAGAGATAGTTCTAGATGGGATTGACTCTACAAAGATCTCATAAAATCTGACTCTGCAAAAGTGTTGAGGATTGTCGATGGAGGGGAGTCTGCAGTTGGGGATCGGAACCTCCAGGCCAGAGCGTAGCCACCATTCGTCAACGCCGAAGGGAGCGGCTGACCCACCACAGAAAAGCCTATAACAGAAAACCCTAATCGCTATTACCATCGTTCTTCGTTTCCACAAGTCCAATATAATATATTATATTATTTTTATATAGTATATTAATTACATGTCATTATATCATTTAAATAATATAAATTTTAATTAATAGTATATTCTATAATTAAGAATTTATGAATTTATATTTATATTTTATTTTAAGTTATTTAAGTACAAAGGAAAAATGCGTTAGTTTTGCAATGATAATGATTTTTTCTTGAAAATCTCATTCTTATTTATAGTCACATCAATACAATTTTTTTACTAATTTATTTTGGTACAAATTTTGAATTGAACTTAACCATGGTTACATGGATTTTGGTGCAAAAAGTGAATTGCAATTTCATAAATATTATTTTATTGGTTTAACTATTATTTTATTATTTCCTTAGGAGGCCCATTTTAGACCTCAAAATTCCCTTAATGAGAGCCACTGTTAGCCATCCATAAAAAAATTTCATATAAAATGATGGCTAAATCAAGTTCCTAAGTTTCCAAGAAACAAATTTCTGCAAATCTATGAATTCTTGGAACCTCACTGTGCCTCATGTCCAAAAGAACCCATCTCACTATTATCTTCACTTAAAAATCCTTCAAGGTAACCTGTTGGTATAAAACACTGTTTCAAAGCCTCCCTTTTCCTTCGTTTCACCCATTCCATCATTTTTCCTTGAAAAGCCCCATTTCCTCCTGTCAAATCCATCATTTTCTTCCCTTTTATACTCCATTTCATCAAAATCCCTTTTAAAAACCATTTAACCTCTTCTCATTTGGTTTAAAAAATTATTTTTACCTTACCCGAAACTTAAAAAACACTAAAAAACCCATAAAATCCTTTGTATAAGCTTTTCCGCTCCTTTCGGGCTTTTAAGCCCCCTTGGCTTAAGCCCCTTTCCCTTTCTCCGCCATAAGACCTGGCCCCATGACCGAGGGCCTTCACTCCCTCCCACTTCCACCTTTTTCCCTTTATACATTCACCCCTACCTTAATTATAATCATTTATCACTATAATCCAACGACGCACATCATTTTACCCAACCTCAAGCCTCCCCGCTATGCGACAAATTAGCTTATGTCAGCTCGGCCCCACCTCATTATTTTGCCATGCATCTCCCCTCCCGTCACGTTCATTCTCAACCTTAGATCTCTAGCCCAAAGATCTAACGGCTTTCGCGCCATTTCGCATCCGTTATGCCCCCTCCCCCTGCTGTGCATCTTGAACATGAAACTGTTGGTTTGCAAAAGCCACGTGTTGAGCAATGAATCGTATCACGCTCAATAAACCCATTACCGCTTACCACCCTTTGCTTATGCGAAAACCATTCATGTTTTTTCGAAACCACCAATGCTTCTTCGGGCCATAATCCATGTTTGAATCCTATTTACGCCTATCCACCATGGTTTCCCTACTCCGCTGCATACACTTCCTTCACAAATGCTCCTTCGCCCTCGTCAAAGCCCTCTGAAGTAGTTTAACCCAAGCATCACAGGTTTTGTTTTATCAGTTTGTTTGTGTTGCAGGTTTTCATGGCGGAAATGATATAAAGTCTTCCCACAACCAATTATAGTGGCTCAGAGTTGAGGGTGACAATCCTCTGAGGCTCAATTAAAGACAAAAGGGACCAAAAGGGCCGAACTTCCATGTTTAAATCAATATATCGCGAATATTGGTTACACAGCAAGGTCCTCCAATGCATAAATGCCACCTGTGCAACCAACAATGAAGATCAGAGATTAAAGATAAAAATATTAAGAGACAAAAGGTCAAAGGCTTAACCAAGAAAATTATGGATAAAGCACAGTGTTAAGACAAAGAATTAAAAGTTAAAATAGTCGGTAAAGAAAAAAAAACCCAAAATATGATTAAAGGAGGCCTAAAGCTATATCAAAGGCCTAATCAATGTTTAAAGCCATAAATCATGACAAATCAGTAAAAGACAGCCTTAATTGCCAGATCATCAAGGCTATTTACTCCCCCAAAGAATGAAAATTCCACCTACAGGCCTATTTACTCAAAAGCCTACAAAGTTAATGCACAGTCAGAGATATTTTCAAAGACAACTCAGAAAGTAATTGCCAGCTACCAAAAGCCTCAAAAGTCAACAAAAGTGACTAAAGGAGATGAAAGTTAATGTAAAAATCAATTAACAGAGTTAAGACATTAGATATCTTCTCCATTAGGCCTCCCAAAGGTCGAGAAGCATTTACTCTATATCAATGTAATAGTTAGACCTTCCTTTCACTCCACCTCCTCAATTTACCTATATATATCATATGAGGAGCCTAGTATTGTTGTTGGTTGAATAATTGTTGAATGTAAATAGTTGTTGAAGCTGTTGAAGCTTTGTTAGTGATTGAAGAAAGATAGGCTAAAAATAGAAATTTGAAGCTGTAAAGACCTACTGGACTTGAAGATTGTAACTAGTTTGAACATCAAATATACAAGATGATTTATGGGATCCTGGTCTATGTCAATGGTTATGTTTTTCTTACTGTAATTGTTGTTTTTCTTATGTTTCCATACTGTTCACCTTCTCTGATAAAGAATAGTAAATTTAGATTAGGATTTACTGCAAAAGGTACCCTAAGTCTCACTGATAAGCTTTATCTTTATGTTTTCTTCTAATTGTGCTTTGAGGATAATTCAATAGAGTATAACCAGTGAAGTGTTGGTGAGCCCATATTTCCTGAGTACAACTTGAGATATTGTCTTTGAAAGTTCTTGAAAAGTATGCTAAGTAAAGTTGAACTAGAGAAGTCTATGGTTAGCCTTGTCCTCTAGTTTATCTCCAACAGTTGCTTTGAAAATATCCTTAAGAGTATGCCAAAAGTAGGATAGGTTCAAAGTCCTTACCTAATATTAAGCTGCCCTTTGTTTTCTTAAATGTTTTCCCTTAAAAGTATGCCGAAAGCAGGATAGGTTAAAAGTACTTACTTGATCTTAAGCTACTTTTTATGTTTATCTTAAATGTTTTCTACTTTCTGAAGGTAGTCAAGAGGATTACTAGATTGTTGTCTTAGAAGTGTGCTTTAGTAAAAGTTTGCCCAAAGAAGTCTATGGTTTTCCTTGTCCTTTGACCTACTTCAAAAAATGACTTTGAAAGGCTTTTCTTGTTTACTGAAGTTAATAGATTCATAAATGGTTATTAGCTTTTCTTCTTTCAAAACAATTTTAATGTTCCATATCACAAATCAATCTAAATATATCTTTTGATATAGATGACTTTCCCCATGGACCACTCTTGAAACTTGTTGTGCAATTAAATCCTTTGTGACTCCATAGCCCAATGGATTGATACTGTCTCTTACCTATCATATCAACTGAACCATTCTTTCAACTTACTCACACCTTTACCCTTCAAAGGACTTCCTTTATTTTGATGATATCCTACCAAACGAAAACAAACAAGTCCCCTTGAGCTTCATAACTAGCCTAATATCAAAAATTAAGCATAAAGAAATATCTTTTGAAAACACTTATATAGAGAGATCGCTCTCTAAATCCAAGAAGGCTAGTTCCTAGGATTCCAAAGTGGTTCTGATATTTCCTTGTCATTTGGTTTTCCAATCTACCAAATCACAGGACCACAACAAGGTGTAGATGAGCAGGAGGTGCTCTTGCCTTGTGGGTGAAGCGTTGGCATTGCTCGCACCTTTTGAATGCTTGTATGTAATCATGGAATAGGGTGGGCCAAAAATAACCAGTTGATCAATGATCCTATACACCATGACGCTGGTTGGTTGCTATGCCAACCAAGCTCCCTTCCGATATCCCCAAGTTTGAAGGTCTTGCTGGAGAAGATCCTACAAACCATGTTCGATATTTCCACATGTGGTGTTCGTCTAACTCCATTACCGATGACTCTGCCATCTTCGATTGTTCCAATGTACGCTTACTGGTGAAGCTTATAAGTGGTATATTGATTAGGCCTCATCCTCTCTTACCACCTTTGCGACTCTTGCCCAAGATTTTCTGTCTTATTTCCAGCTTCTCCTTTGTTATGACACAGGTACCAAACTTTTGACTTCTTTTCGTCAATCGTATGCAACCCGCCTATCTGATCATGTCCAGGAATGGCACAGAAGAAAGAGCCTATGTTGAGCCCCTACCTTCAGAGACCGTGTCTACATGGGCTGGTTCCTTAGATCCCTTTTGCCTGCTATAGAAAAATATGTCGCATCGCATTTCCCTCAAACTGAAGAAGCTGCTCTCCAGATTGCATTAAAATATGACTTGATCTATGCTCAGTCTGCTTATGTTTATACAGACTTACCTAATCTCCCTAGACCTGGTGGTGCTAATGCACCGGGGGCATCCCATGCCACCAACGATATCGTTGGAGCCCTTTCTCATCCATACAATCATCCTCCCATGGGTTATGGTTTCCCTAAGGGAGGGGCCAGCTCCTCCAACACTTTTTCCCCTCTCGGTAACATGTATCCATGATATGAAATGCCTCCTCCTTTTTCCCAACCTATTTACTACAATGTTGCCCAACCTCCTTATTATCCATATTCGCATCCTGGTTCTCCAGCTCCTCCAGCATTAGCACCCCCACCTCCCTTGCCTTCTCAACCCCCACAAAAACAGCCACCGCCCCCCTAAGGGCAGGTGTATGCACAGAAGGGTGCGAATAATCCTCCTGCTTCTGAAAATAATAGGAAACACACCCAAAATCAATCTGCCCCAAGTAATCTAGGACCTAATCCCCAAGGGAATGCACCTAACACGGCTAACCAGCAACAGGGCACTCGGCCCAAGCAGGACAGGCCTGTTCGCACGAATAAGCCTTGTTCTTGTTGTGGTGTCTATGGTCATTACACCCACTATTTTCCTCTTTCACCATAGATGTGTCAGATGTGGGAGACTTAAGCAGCATTGAGAGGACAACAAGCCTCCCCTTTGGTTCCTCCCAATGTTAAACCTATCCAGCCGGCTGTGTTTACCAATCCTTTCCCTCAGCAAGGATTTGTGGCTACCCAACCACTTGAAAGTCAGGTGGCCACTCAACCTCCTCCATTTGGTACCTCTGATTACCATATTCTCATGATGAAATCTGACCAGCCCATTACCCTTGACCTCAACCTTCAGACTCAGTCCTGACAGTACAACAATCCTCCCGCTACGTCTGCCTCTGAGCCCCTTTCTTAAGGTTCTACAAAGCCTCTTTCGAAAAAAAATGGTCCTTTATAGATTCCTCAGCCTAAGGCAGAGGTTCATACCAAGATCCCCAAGGGACAATTATGACGAAACCTTGCTTCTGGAAAAGCTTCCCATTCATATAGTATAGTAGATGATTTGGCGCAATCTCTTGTTGCCATCTCAACACTGGAACTCCTCTAGTCGTTTCCTTCACAATGAAAATCTCTACTAACTTTGATGGGCATTGTAGATCCTTTAGATGATCATTTTATCATCTTCGATGTTGACTGGTCAGGGCATCCTCCTCTTCCTGCTTCTGTCGCCTTCCAAATCCCCATCAAGATCCATAATGCCAACGTCTCCCGTTGTATCATTGATGAGGGGGAATCCACTTGTGTGATGTCCACTTCGGTTTGGAAGCAAATCGGATCACCTGAGTTGGCCCCTTCCACTATCACCCTCCAAGCGTGGGATGGCCACTCTTCCAAGCCCATTGGCATGTTCTGCAATTTTCCTATTACTCTTGCGGGCAAGACTGTTTGCGTTGACGTAGAAGTCATTGATGCCCCCTTAGATTACAACATTCTATTGGGTCGTAGCTACACCTATGTGATGTTTGTTGTCCCATTTGTGGTTCAAAGCAAGATGTCCTTTCCTCATAACGAAAATATATTCACCATTGACCAGTTCACATATTATGAACTGAAGTCTCAGACCTCCCCTGAGTCCATCATTTCTTCGGTGGCTAATAAGAAAACCATCGAACCTTTGACTAGTGTCTCGTCTGAAGTCTAAAAAGAATCCTATTTTCTTGGTTCATTCCTAGGTCTTCCTCCTCCTATCTCTGATCTCCGCTCATTGAATGTTTTCATGATGCAATCGTCTCGGGCTTTCCTCAAGCGGCTCGCTTTGGCTAGTCAACAACCCCGCCCTCCGCAACCTATTATTATCACTTCGACTCAGCCTTCTAGACCCCCTCCTCCTGGCCCCTCACCTGCAGCTGGTATCCACATGCCTCTTCACCCTCCTGGTACGGTTGCTCCTAGCCATAACCATCTCGGAGCCGTCCTACCGAGCCATTACCCCTCCGGTCAGATACCGTTCTTAGCTCCCCCTCTTGGAGTTTTCTTGGTACCTATTATGGCTACCTTATCCCTTCCCAACCTAACCCTGGGGATCCTATTATGGTACATTAATCCCCCATCTGCTATCCTGCCTGGTCAGCCCAAACCTTACCTTGCTTTGACCCCGGTTCAACCAGTCCCCGTGACCCCTCCCTTTGCTACCGTGCCTCAACCACCTCAACTAGAACCTCTTCTTGTTGCGATAGCTTCGGGTAAAGGGGGAAAAGCTCGCAAGAAGGCATCTAAAGAAACGACTGCCTTGAAAAACCATTCTCCTCCTCATTCTCCAAAGAATACACCTTCGTGTGATTTGTGTGATGTTGTCGGTCATGCCATCCATAATTGTCCTGAATTTCCTTGTCTCAAGCCCATGGTTAATGTCGCATTCCATGAGTTGACGGTCCTATAAACCTCTGTTTCTTCCTCGACTGTAGCCAAGAACCCCAAGAATATTCACACCAACCACCCCTATGCTTTGTGTGATATCCATGGCCACTACACTCACCTCTGTTCCTGCCTTGAAGAGTACCGTTCCTCTTTGGAAGCGGTCCGCCAATTCGAGGCCAAGTGTAATGAGTCCACTCCTCCCTTATTTGCACATTTTTCTTTGGCAAAACTAGAGGACACATCCACTCCGACAGACATTCCCCCTCCAGATGTTGAAATGACAGAGTCTTTAGCCATTGTCCACTACTTGTCATCATCTATGAGATCCACGGTGGAAGACCCCCCTGGGACTTCCCCTTTTGTTTCACCTGACCTCCCTTCAGCGATCACCTTGGGCTCAACATCCTTGGATCCTTCATCTACTTTTTCTTCTGTCACCCCCAGTGAAGATGTGCATGTGAACCTTTATTCTCATGATGATGAGTCAGGTAGCTTCACCGCACCACGTGCTCCTTCTTCCACCAGTCACCCCATATTATATTATGATGACGACATTATGGAAGTAGTCACCACCCATGAATTTATCTACCCCATTACATTGAGCCTGTGCATTTGAACCACATACACCTTGTGGCCATTACATTGACACCCAATGTTTGGGTAAGGGGGCACCCATATTTGAGAGTCTAGGAGAAGAAATTCTCCACAACTCTCCTAGTGTATCTAGTCGTTTCAAATCTAGTACCATTATTCTTCCCCATTTAAAAGAACCTTTAGAGTCCCATATCACTTTAGATCACTCTAGGGATGATACCCCTCATCATTCCTTCATCTTACATCAGCAACCCAATCCCCTAAACATTTTTGTTAACCAACCTATGGGTTTTCTAGGAGATCACTAATTCATTATGTCCAAATCCTCTCTTTGGGATAGTGACACCGTGTATGCCAACCCAGAAACTTAAGTCCATTTTCTTCATATATGCAGTACCAAAAGAGATTGGTAATCCTCCATTCCCTTTCTCGAACTGCATAACCATAACAAAAGCAAATGGTGCACCACATCATAAAAATGTGTTTAGATTCCCCCTTTCTAAATACATTTTTTCATGACCATAACATGCTTGGGGCACCTATGCCCCTCCACCATAAAAATCCAAGCTCTCAGCCAAAAAAACACTGAAACCCCCTTTCTCTGATAGGTCGCACTTTTCAGGTCATTTCCTGGGACAAGTCATAGTTTTCTGCCTAGTACTTGCTACCCAAGTCGCAGAACAGACCCCAAAAAGTGTGACCTGGCCTATTCATGAGCTCTAGGTGCCTAAACTGAAATTTTGATCCACTGAAATGAAAGAGTAGGGTTAGGCCTCTTACCTACAAGTGACAGATCTCGATTCCATGGGTCGGTTTGTCAACTAAAATTGCCGTAATATTTAGGGCCTTCTCTCCTCTCTACATCCACCACAACTACACTTACAAATGAGTGAATTTGGAGGGAAAATGCATTATTAAAAGAGAAACCCCATATTTTTCTTTCGCCCGCTACAACTAAACCATAGCTCAGTTTAACAAACCATCTGTACCATTGGAAAGCTCTCACCAAGCTCTAAAATGAGTATCTATTAGTTTTTTGCGATTTGATACTTCACGAGGACACATTTTTTCCAAGAAGGGTCACTTCACCACTCCTCAAAATCGAATTTTTTCACTTGCAACACTTGTACTTAGGGCACCACTTTGCCTCCATACTTTTCCATGCTTGTGTCGATTTTCATCATGAGTAAGCATCTTGTACTCATGTCTTTATAGTCCCCACCAGACCTTTTTTGTGTGGAAGCATCATTGAGTTGCCCTTGTTTAGAGCATCCGAGTTGAGTCATCATCGTATTCATGGAGTCTATCCCGAGTCCCTTTTATATCCCGCTATAGTCCTCCATCCTTCATTTCTTAGTTCCTCTCTCATGTCGCACATTATGGCCTTTAGTTCTACTGTCCCCTATCCCCTTTGATATTGTGTCAGTTGCTGCCAGGTCATCCATGCCCTTCATGCTCGAACAAAGGAAGTCGTCAGCCCGCTACTTAATATCCCCCATTCCATCATCATCCCTTGTGTCAGTCTACCAGTCGCTCTATTATTATCTCTCATGCCTTAGTTGAGGATCCCTTATTGCCTTACCTATGGCAGACCTCCTTCTATCGACATCAAATCATTCATTCTAGAAGATAGGTCTAGAGGGCAGTGTACCTTGGTTCCAGCTGCCACTCTTGTTTGGTGCCTCAGATCAGGCAAAGGGACTCCTTATTTCCCTTTGACTTGATTTTTTCTCAGTTACAGATCCTTACGACACGATCAAGATCCGTATACTTGATTTTTTAGTGATGTAGCAGATTGTACTAGTGATTCCCGGGTGTGTGTGAGATGTTTTAGACCTCATGAGGGGTTGGCCCTTAAAGTAGCCCCCAACATGCCTAGATGACCTCTTCATTACAACCTTTGATGTAGCTCCATATATTTGATGGTGTCAGCCTCAGCTTCTTGCAACACATTTTAGTTTGCATGTATCATTCAGATTTTCAGAGCCCTTTTCCTGCTTACATGGGCACTTTGGTTGTACTTATGTCTCATAAACTAAGATATTATTGTATAAGTCCTGGTTGTTATCCGAGGCACAATATTTATGTGGGATTCATTATCATGTTTTTATCTGGCTCATGTTTATGCCAACATGTACTATATAGTTCAATCCCTTGTTTACAGAACGCATTATTATTTGTACTTTATCTCGGCGGGCATAGGTATGCCTCCCCCACTACCTATAACACAGGTACTCACTCATAAAAGAGACTTGTCGCACCTGTAAGTATCGCCTCCTCAGGGTCTAGTCCTTTAGCACTTTGGTCTACCTTATATTTCTCTCTCTCTGAGTTCCCCTTTGGTGTCTAGTGATTGAGTTCTTACAACATACTTCGGCCATACGATTAGCTACTAACACTTGTACATTGGGGGGAAATCTGTTACACCATTTTTTGGTCATCTAACATGTTACTATTAGATGGACCAAAGTACACCATGTAAGACCAGTTTTACCCTAATTAAAATTTCTTTCACTATGAAAAATAACTTAGTAATCCATATTTATTAAGTTGTTTATGGTCTAAACATGAAAGCCCGTGAGGAAATATTGAATAAATCTACATTTGTTTGATTTTCCTCAAGGAATAATTAGTTAAACAACAGTTAAATTAATATTCTTGGTCATATTTAACCCAAAACAGGAAAATTAATTAGATAAATAATCATTTATCTTATTATTTTCTAGGAATAATTATTTAAACCTTATTTAAATAATATTCCTTGTTAAATTTGACCAAATCATTTATAAATAGTTGAATAAATCATTATTTATTTAATTATTACTCAACCACATCCTTAAAATAATAAATAAAACATTTATTTATTATTTACAAATAAAGGGATTTGACCAAAGTCAAATTCTTTTTCCCTCCAACAAATATAATAAAATATTCCATAAAAGTTAGATCTTGATTTGTTTAATAATATTCTGATTATGCACCAATATATAGACTAACTCAATATTTTGTTATAAATAGAAGGGTTTTTTCATTCATTCACTACCTTTTTTTGCCTAAAGATCACTCTAGTTCTATACTTTTGGTTTGACTTTGATCCTCCATCATTGTCATATTTTGCTACCATTTTTCTTGTGAGCTCCCTTTGAGTTCCATTTGTTGTCTGGGTTTTCTACACCATCAAGAGAGAGAGACCTTAGATCTGAAGTGCTGAGGATATACAGGAACCCATCCCATTGAGGGGGACTAGTAACATCTTTCTATGTTCCCTTCCCAGGTGAAAAAAATACAAAAAATCTTTAAAAATATTCTAGTCTTGTTTATTGGATGCATGGAGAAACTCTTGCTTTTATTTACTGCTTAATGTATTTTACAGCATAGATCTAGATTTTGTAGCATTTATCTTGGTCAACTAACTGCAGATCTAAATAAATTGGTGACCATATTTGATGTTAGGGTTGTTTTTTATGCACAGATAAAGTGAGATTTTTTCGTACACTTGTGATTAGAATTCATCCTAACAGGCACAAAGTAAGGCTAGTTGTCAAGGGCTACAAGCAACAACAAGGAAGAGACTATGAAGAAACCTTTGCACCAGTTGCAAGGATGGAGACAGTGCGGGCAATGTTGTCCATAGTAGCACAACAAAAATGGAATGCCTATCAAATGGATGTGAAGTCAACATTCTTGAATGGAGTGCTGAAAGAGGAGGTGTATGTTGAATGACCTCCTGGCTATGAAATAGAAGGCCAAGAACACAAGGTGTGTAAGTTGAATTCTCTTTATGGGCTGAAGAAAGCACCACGAGAATGGTACAAAAGGATTGATTCTTACCTGGTGGAAAATGAATTTGAAAAGTGTGATGGTGAACCCACACTCTACATCAAAGAAAATGAAGGTAAAATTCTTATTGTTGTTTTATATGTAGATGATTTGATTTTCACAGGAAATGGTGTTTCTCTCGTTGCTGATTTTAAAGCTGTCATGAAAAGTGAATTTGAAATGACAGAATTGGGTTTATTAAGATATTTTTTGGGCATAGAAGTATTGAAAACAGAAAAGGGGATTTTTATCTCCCAAGTAAAGTATGTTGCAGAAGTTTTAAAGAGGTTCAACATGCAGAACAACAAGCCATCATGAACTCTAACTATCATGGGGTTGAAATTGAGCAAGGAAGATTGCAGCAAGAATGTCGATCCAACACTGTACAAGAGCATGGTTGGCAGTCTAATGTATTTGACTACAACTAGCCCTGACATAATGTATGCAGTAAGCTTGATATCTAGATTCATGGAGACACCCAAGGAGACACAATGGCAAGCAGGAAAGAAAATATTGAGGTATGTAAATGGAAGAAAAGAGTATGGTGTTCTATACTCCAAATATGATAATTTTAAGCTGATTGGATTCCATTTCATAAGAGAATTAGTTAACAATGGTGAAATTTTTTTGTCGCATTACAAGTCATAGAAACCGTTTGCTGATATCCTCACAAAGCCATTGGGACAAAAGAGTTTTTTTTTTTTTTTTTTAATCTCAGAAAGTGTTTAGGAATGATTGATGGTGGCAGTTTTGATTAAGGGGGGGTGTTGGAAATACTCCCAACCACCTTCATGAATAAATAGTGGTAGCAACCCACACTTCATTATATTTTTTGTACAGGGAAGGATCAAGCTTTAGTTTTCAAATCCGAAGGAATTCACACAAAATCTAGACGAAGAGTACCACGAGCCCACTCTGTGTTTAATTTCATAAAACCACCGTTGTTGAATTGTTGTTGCCCACAGATTCACAGCCCACAAATTTTATGTTTTACCCTTAAGCCTTTCACCAAATCTATTTCCCCGCTAATGACATATCAGCGGGACCGAATACCAACCTTATCGCATTTGCAAACCCGTGAAATCCTTTGTATTCTTCCCATTTCCCTAAGTTTATGCATTTCACACTTACCGTGGTTTTCCATGTTGCCGCCCGCACTTTGCAACTCTTAGCATTTAACTTCAAGCCCTTTACTAAAATGTTATTTCCCTGTCGATGCGATCTGGTGGGACCCACCAACCATTTTCTTTATTACCACATAAACCTTTTGTTTTGGCTTATTTTCTTGCCTATTTGTATTTCGCAATTCCCGTAGTGCGCACTTCATAAATTTTTTTGTTTACCTTTTCCAGCCGCCCACAAGTTAAGTTATTTGCGATGCGATGCCATCACAAAGGGGCACATGTCAAGCTCAAGAGGGTAGCACAAAGTGCACATTACAAAGATCAAGAGTTAACGGATAAGTGCCCATAGGTTAACATGTTTATATTGCGATGTGATATGTGCCACGTCACATCGCATATCACAAGACTTAAAGTTTTTCTCGTAAGTGCCCAAGTTAAAATTTAAAATCACCGATGAGCGATTTGTGATGGAGGCACCAAATGCGATGTGTTTTCAAAGATGAAACCAATAAAATTAGAGGTCCATCATTTTGTGTTCTTTTTACGCTGTGTCATGTATAAATAGCAAAACCATAGATGAATGACATTTTTGATGTTACCTATCCATTCCCACATTGAATTGAATTAAAATGCATGCTTCGATCATTTTGTATAACCCTGTGTAATTTCTCATATGTTTAGAGAGTGATGAATGAATCGAATTTCAGAGAAGAGTTGAATAAATTTGAAAGAGTTCCTCTCTTGTGAAAGTCGTTGTCTGTTTGTGAATTGTATGACTGATATTTCCTCTTTCATTGCATTCTCTGTGTTATCGGGGGAAACACATATCCCTCTCTCTGTTGTTTGTTGTATTTAGAATTCCCAACAAGCTACACTTAAGACTCTAGGATTATCATTTGATATAGTGTTTCATTCATTGAATGTGTCGACAGAATTACTCACTGTGTGTCCTTTGACTAGCGTTCCCTTTGTGCTCAGCGAGACATCGCTTCTATTGAAGGCTGAGTGTTGGAGCAGTATGACATCCTCTCATCATGTGTAGAAGATCAAGGGAGATTTTCAGAGTCCCCTCCTTGGGCGGGGACTGCATTTCACTGGACAGATGCTTCAAAATGCACTGTCACTTATCTACCGTGGCGTTCCTTCAAGTCTCACTAAATTTTTGTTTTGGCCATTTTTTGCATTAAGGTGGTCATGATAGAGATGATGGAATGAGAAATAGGTTTCTATTGCGATATGTGTCCTTCATTGCATAGGGACCTTCTCCCTTCAACGCTTTTGTCTAATGTTTTAATCCTTAACTTCCAACAAGATCTCTTCTTCTTGTTTAATGTGTTCTGAAGGCCCTGGAAATCGTCACTTGAAAACTCGCCCGAGCTCTTCGAACATCAACAAAGAAAAAACCAAATTCCATCACAGATATAGATCTGGTTACTTTGATCAATTTCTTGAAATGTCGGGTAGATCCAATCTAATAATTCCCGCAAGAGAGATAATAAACCCTTACACTAGTTTTTGTAAAATAAATAACTAGGCCAACTAGGGTGATATCGAGGACCACCGAAGATGGAAATTTCCGTGGTAGGGTGCAAAGAATTCCCACTGAAGTTACCACAAGAATTTTCAAGAAACTTTATGTTGATAGGATGCAAAGCTCTTATACGACTGTAAGATTTCAAACCGTAAAAATTTTGATATATCTAGAACATCTTAGTGTTCCAATTTAAAAAAAAAAAATTCATCAAGAAAAAGACCACATACATGATCTAGAAATGAAACCCTTTTATTTATATTATTAGCTGAAAAATAAAATATATACTCATACAATACAACTGGATCTGCTGCAAATGGCATACTTGGTTGTTCATTAAAACATAAAACAAGCATTGAAGCACAATGTGGACCCTTGATGGATCCACCAACCAAAAAATATACCCACGGGGTTTTTGTCCCGAGATCAAGGTAGAACTTGCCAAGCCAAGTTCCCAGCAAAACAAAAATAGGTGATCGCCTCTATCTGGCTCTTATCCCTTTTTATAGGTTAGATGGACCTTATTTTATTATTTTCCTTAAAGTGGATACCATGGGAAAATACCATGGTAAATATAGTAAACTTTATTCCTTTTTATAGGTTAGATAGACCTTATTTTATTATTTTCCTTAAGGCGAATACCATGGAAAAATACCATAGTAAATAGTGTGGACTAATTCCGTCCATTTTTATATAAAAAAATATTACAATATATTTTTTCTAACATTCTCTTAATCCAATTTTTCAAAAATTGTCATTGAAAGAATGTCGGGATGATATTTTTATGCTGAGTGGATTATATATAGTTTATGATAGAATTTCCGTTTTGAGCCGTGGCCATATCTTTATGTATATTGAGAATAAACTAACTCGAGAACATATCATGGTAGGATATACTATAAACGCAATACTTGACAAAGGTTAATCTGTGAGGAGAAGCTAAGTGTAGCGTTTGTGTTGAAGAAATTCTACGTGAAACAGAAATATAGAATCGGTCAAATATAGAACCCCACAAGTAATGCATGTCCAAAAGAATTATTCGTGACAGGGAAGTTGGTTATTTCACAAAAATATCGTGACCCAGAATTAACCATAAATAAACGGTACGCGCATATACTCCCCCCGAGAATCAATTAACAATACAAATTCACATGTAACGTATGACCAAAAGAAGCATTCACAAATATTTTATAAGACACAGACGGATATATGTTTTTGTTGGTGGCACAGTATCTGGAGATAGAATTCGGTGAATGAATTTCGTCATCAGTTTCATTTTGATATGTTTACTTCATTTGATTATGGTGGAATTGTTCCAAAAACAAATGAAGCACGATATTGAATTAATATCGGTTGGCTAAATTATTTCATGTACCTCCAATATTTGTTTCCTAATACAACAAAATTCTCCTACCATTTGAGGTCGGTTGACAGAAAACTCAAAGATCTGGAGGAAATATCAAGAGGATTTGGCTTTATAGGGTACTAATTGGAATATGTTGTCGATATGGTTCTCCAAAATTTGTTTAATCAGTTGAATGGAAATGCAGTAGAAGTCAAGTGATCACTCCTGAGGTGTTACCAATAGAAATCATGACATCTTTTAACATTCAAAACAAACAACCATTAGGTTACAAAGTATCAGTAGCAGCAATGGGCATAGCTTCATTCCAATGTTTGAAGAGTCGGTATTTCCATAGCAACACCCACCAGTGGAAGGTACATCTGATACACCAGTTCTAGAGTAGAAAGCAATGTACCAAGTGGGTCCATATGAAGAATACCCACCTCTCCCTCCAAGTGCAGCACAATATGTACTCTTTAAACAGTACTCCTACCTCTCCCACTCGCAGTTCTAGAGGAGCTACCTCTTTCTATGGAGGATTTGCTGTCTATGGAGGGATAGGTAGTGAGACTCAGGACATTATACATAGGCTCAGCTAAAGTTTACAACAGCCATGATAAGGACCAATCAAATGGAAGCAGTGCTGGTTATACAAGTGGTTCTGGAAACAGTGAAAAACCTCAAGTGGATGTGATTATGAAGCACAAACAAATGATGAGAAATTGATTTTACTATGAAGGTGATGAAACTTATGAGTGAGAAGTGGATTCGTCTGTTTTGCATTCAGCAGAATCAACTTTCCTTTGAAATTTTAGAATAAGAAATGAATGTCATATGTACTAAAAACATATTTTTGATTTAAATGAATGAGAGATATTCTAAATTTCTTTGAAATTTAGACTTTGAAATGAATGGCATAGGTACTTAAAACATATTTTTGATTTAAATGAATGAGAGCTATTTTAAATTTCACATGTTATTCCTTACCTTCATGCTCAGACCGCATAGAGGAGCTGCTACATATTAAAGGTAATTTTGACTATATATCAAGGTTGATCAAGCCTCTCTTTCCATTTGTGTGTGTACAATTTGAGTCTATCTGCCATCTGAGTTTGCTGCATATAAATTAAAATAAAATAAGGTGGATCCATTATCACAATGAATATTAATTTTATTTTCATAAATTTGAAGTTGATTTCATGAGGCATGATATTTTTTTAAATTAAGGTGGTAATAATTTATGGGTATGAATTTTAAAGAATAAATGTAATATTAATATTTTTGGATCATTAATATGATAGAATACAAGAAAAAATAATTGAAAAAATATAAAAATAATAGCATTGGGTTTTGAAAGATAATAAATTGTAGTGGTTACTATTAGCATAGAATGTGTGTGGATTCTTTTCCTCCACCATAGATCATCCATTGGTTTTCACACAAAGGGATTTTTCGTTTTCATCAAATCATTCATTATTGGGATCACGGTGCTCCCATCTTGAAATCCTCCTCCATACTCGGCCTCAAGGGAAGGGATGCTGAGGACTGGAAAGTCTATTCCCAGAATGTATAGGTTATTGTTTTATGCCACAGGGAGAATAGTGATGAGATCACATGGGCTGGCTCCCTCTCTTTGAATGCATTGGTGGTAAGCGAAACATATGCATCCATTATTTCCATGTCTATTCCTCAAACAAATCCATCTGGTTTTTGGTCTTTCTGGGCACATGGCATCCCTACAAATATTCTATTATTCGGATGGCTGGTATGGAAAGGAAGGATATTAACATGGGACTCTCTCAAGCGTAGGAGCTTCCAGGGACCGGGGAGGTTTGTTTCATGTTGTATGGCTGAAGAAACAATTTCACATGTATTTTTCACATGCCCTATTGTATTGGATGCATGAAAACTCTTCAGCTCTCATTCCGCTGACCCTACATGGATTCCACATAACTTTTTGGAGGCATCTTTTTTTTGGGACAAAATACCAGGTATGTTTCAGTCTCTGCGTTTTTTTCGTGATATGGGAAGTCTGGTTGGCTAGAAACCAGATTATATTTTATGCTTGCGCATTTTCTATTATTGTGAGATGGATCAACCATTGGGTTACCTCAGAGGTCGGAATTGTGGATGGATCTCATAGATTTAGACCACACCCTATCACCCTTCCTGCAATATTTTTTGATGGTGCTTTCCAGGAGGGATTGATGGGATGTGGTGCTTGGATTAAAGTATCAGGTGAGGAACGCATTCACATCTGCTGGCATGGTGGAAATGGAAATAATATTCTGGCTGAGCTCATGGCCCTATGGGGGGGCCTATATGCTGGGAACTTCTTGGGAATTGTGGATGCAAACATATACGACGATTCTCGGGTCATCATTGAAGCTGTTCTTGGTATATTTTCCTTCCATATTTCTCCTGCACAAGTGTTGAGCTCCAAAGATGTTCTTTCTTCCACCACATTCCACTCCATTTCCTTTGTCCATTATTAATCATAGGCTCAAATGATCAGTAGAATTAGTTAAAATTGCTTTAAGAATATATATCATGACTAACTTGCTATGTTTTTATGATTTTGTCATTGTAGTACTTTTTGAACTAGATCTAGCTACAGAATGCAGACATTCTGTAGCTAGTTGCCGATTCTGCAGCTGTCTTCATGTCTACACAGGTTCCAGGTGTCATCTCAGAGAAAAACACATATGGTCATATTCCACATCATACCCTCATCATTTGTTGCTCTCCACGAAGTTTGAACGGAATTCTGTAGGCAGTTGTGTACGTGGGAACTCAAACTAGGAGAGAGACTCCCAATAGGACAAGGACAGTCCAGATGTCCTTAATTATATTACGTGACCACCATCAGAGTCCTAGTTTGGTTTTTATTTGGAAAGACAATTATCCCTAGGTTATCTCAAGACAGTTATGTAATTTTGTTACAAATATGGCTCGGGAAACCGAGGGACAAGGTTAGATTTTGTGGTTGATTGCTAGATTTCAGAAGTCCGAAAACACTATGTTTTTGAAGTAATTTCTCTTTAATGAAAGAAGCATCATTTCCTTGAAAGTGTTGAGTCAATTTTGAAGTAGATTTCGTGCTACTCCGGTGGTAGAGGGCCCCTGCTACCTGAGCAGCCTTGTTTATA
The DNA here is from genome assembly GCA_034641835.2 of Pinus albicaulis. Classification (NCBI taxonomy): domain Eukaryota; kingdom Viridiplantae; phylum Streptophyta; class Pinopsida; order Pinales; family Pinaceae; genus Pinus; species Pinus albicaulis. Next base: position 680,448,052 of record CM076584.1, on the reverse strand, counting down.
CGGTTTAGATAAGTATTTTAGTCTCGTTTTCATTTCTAGCTTAGGCAAGTTTCTGAAGTTTATGTTCATACTTGTTTACATTAATTATCATAGCTAGACTTACTCTTATAAACTCTTCCAAAATATCATCACGATGAATAAGGCATAGCTGTGGTATTGTAGGTTTTAGTTGCATTTCCTTTCGAATTTTATGATTTATGCTTGTTTACACTAAGTGTCACAGCCGGTCTTACTCTTACAAACTCTTCCAAAACATCATTAACAATGAATAAGAAATAGTTGTGGTGTCTTAGATTCTAGTTGTATTTGCTTTCAATCTTATGTTTATGTTCAATTGCATGGAATAATACAGCCAGACTTGTTTTACAAACTCTTCCAAAATATCATTCCTATTGAACGAGATGGGCTGTAGAATTCCATAGACTAGTTACATGTTAATTTAGTTATAGCACTCCAGAGGTTGATTGCATTTAGTTCAGCTCTGTCACTACATTTCCAGTTTGATAATGGCATTTTAGTTTAACTCTGTTCACTGTACTTCAAGTAGATTAGAAGCACTCTAGTTTAGTCTCATTTCATTTTGTTTCAAGAAAAGATTAATGTCATTCTAGTTTAAGAGTAGTCACTGCATTTTAAAATTGATAGACTGCTTTCTAGCCTAGTGTTATCCATTGTGTTTCAAGTAGTGCTAGTTGTCAAAATTAGTCTCTCGGCCTTCATTATTTACAACTTACTTTTGTTCTGAATTTATATTGATACATCATCACATGAACAGGGGTCAGTAATATCAGTTTAAGGCTTTGATCATTCTGCAAATATTTTACAAATTCACCTATAGCCTTTTTCCCAAGCATTATTTTAGAAAATCTCAAAACTTATGAATAAGGCCTAGAAGTGATAAGTCAAAGTTGTAGAATAGGGTAACTTCAGCATCATAGATTAATCTAGAATAGAAACCCTACTGTGTTACAAATAATCATTTTGTAATATTGTGAGTTGATTGTTTATCTAAGAGAACTTCTCTCAAGCTCTTCCAACACACCTTTAATGAATGAATTGGATAAGTTCAAGCTCATGTTGTGATTTATTTTCTTGCAATGAAGTCATTATCAAGCTTTGCATTTGTTGTTTGTCATCCATAGTTTAGGCTTTGTTATGTTTTAAATAACCAATAGCTTCTTTTCACCAACACTTAGTTCTTTCCCTTTTCAAACATAAAACCATAAAACCAAAAACATCATAAAACACTAAACACAACGTAGTGAGAAACAAATACCTAGGCACATATAGTGCACCACACTTCAGCAGTTTACCAACCCTGGTTGACAATTAATGAAATCAATTTAGGAACACTAGGTTGAGCACAAACATTTTGGCGTCGTTGCTGGGGAAGTGTAACTAGGTAGCCTTGTTTCTTAACTTCCAAAAACAATGATATGCGTAGAGAGAGAGACTCAAGGGGTAGATTCATAAGAAGCAGAAGTTTGATTCCTAGAACACCACTTGTTTCACCTAGACCGAGAGCCAGTACACCTCCAACTCAGACCCACATTCCATCCTTTACTGATCCTAGACTTCCAGAAGACTTAAGATCAGATATTCCATTAGAAAGACCTTCCACTTCATCCACTGAACCTGTCTTAGGAGAAGATTCAAGGACCCTTGCTAGAGATACAAACTTTTCCACTTCCACAGAAGAATCAACTATGGCAGAAGAAAGGGGAGGAGGAGCCTTTAATGGAGAACACACATTATTTGGAGGGGGTAGAGGTAGAGGTAGAGGAGAAGGAGGTAGAGGTGCAGAAGGAGAAGGAAGTAGAGGAAGAGGTAGAAGAGAAATGGGAAACTCTTTTGGGTTTCCTATAGTAGATGAAGAAACCAATACAACTATGAAAAACAGTTCACCCTCTGTCCTTCCAAACTTCTATGGACTTAAAACTAAAGATCTTGAAACCTTCCTATTTGAATTTGAAGTCCTATGTAGAACTTATGACTACTTACAAGATGCTCAAAAACTTAAACTATTTCCTTCAACATTGAAAGGAGCAACATTGAAGTGGTTTATGAGTTTGATCAACAGTTCTATTAGGACATGGGAAGATATGAAACAAGCATTTCTAGAGAGGTATTCGGATTATTGTATGCCAGTCAATCATAAGGAGGAAGTGTTTAAGATGATACAAAAAGAAGATGAAAACCTGGAAGATTTGTTGGAGAGATTTCATTACAACATCAAAAGAGCAAAAATGGAGAACTTAGATCAAGATACCTTAAAAGCTCTCTTGTTGAAGACAATTAGGGATGAATGGTTGGATATCCTTAACATGATGGGAAAAGGGGATATATCTCAGCTCACATTACCTGAAATATATGAGTTATGTATCAACCTTTCAAGAGGGAAATCCAAAACTGTAAAAGGTCCAAGAGACCCTGCTCTTGCAAGGGCAAGTAAGTCTGCTTCTGGGACAGTGAGTAGGGCAGAGATAGGGCATATGCTTGATGAATTCAAATCTGACATCTTAGGGAGTCTTAGTGAACAAATAGACACCCTTAAGTAAAAAACAAGCAAAAAGCTGAATCTGATGCCTTAGCAATCTTTTGTCCCAAATGTAGAAGGAAGCATGCCTTGAGAGAATGTCCTTTGGATGCAAAAGTTGTAGAGACTTGTGTAATTTGTTCAGAAAAACATGAGACCAAGAGTTGTCCTTCACTTCCTGGTCTTAAAGATGTCTTTCAAGAGGAAACTCCTACAAATTCCACAGAATCTCTCAATTTTGTCTCTAGAAGGCCTTGGCAAGGACCTCAAACACAAGGATTCCATGATCAAATGTATAACCAACCTCCACCAAATTGGAATTCTTGGCAGCAACCTTGGCCCCAATTTCAAAATCAATCTCAAGCTTGGGCACAAGGAGCATGAAATCCCTATGGAAGATACTCTCAATACTATCAGTATCCACCATACCCACATTTTTCTCCTCAAAGTCCTCAACAAAATCCTCAATAGAATACTAAAAACCCACAACATCAAAATCAACCACTTCCATTACCATTTCCTCAGAAATCAAATCAGTTGCCTGCTCAACCCATACCAAACCCCAACAATAAAAATCCTCAGAATACATACATGATAGAAGGCCAACAGTTTCCAACTTATTTAATTACTCCTCTAGAACTTAGTGATGTTCAACTTAGATCTGGAAGAATACTTGAAAAGAGGAAACCTTCTGTGATCATACAAGAACAAGACAACTCTGAGGAAGATTCTCTATGGGAAAATAAAATTCTTGAAGAAGGCACATCTTTTCAGGACTCAAACATTGAAAAATCAAAACAAAAAGAACCAATCATTTCAACTCCTATATTAGAGCAGCCATCAACATCCACTTCTACACCTCCCTTTCCAGAAATATTACAAATTGATAGGGGTGTAGAAAAACAAATTATGGTGCCTAATTATGATTTCCTAGATGAGATGAGTAATGTTTTCATTAAGATTCCATTATTACAAGCTATCAAGGAAATTCCAATTTTAGCAAAGACAATAAAGGGGTTGAGCATGAAGAAAACAAGAAAAAGAATAAGAGAGAAAAATAAAATTCAACTGGCAGGAAAAATCGCAGACATTATGATGGGTAAGATTGCTATTCCAAAGTATCTAGACCCAGGAAATCCAGTTGTTAAAATTCACATCAATGGAATTGAGATCCAAAACACACTCATTGATTTAGGAGCAGCAATCAATATCATGAGTAGACAAATCATGGATAAAATGAAACTTCCTAATCTTCTTTTTACACCCACATTATTACAATTAGCAGACAGATCTGTGATCAAACCTGATGGGGTAATAGAAGACATTCCAGTGTCCTTAGATTCTTGGGAGTACCCTATGGATTTCATGATCCTAACTCCTAAGAATAATCTAGGAGGGCATCCAATTATATTAGGAAGACCTTGGTTAGCTACAGCTGATGCTTTCATTAGTTGTAGATCCGGTGATATGTACATCTCTGATGGTAGTTCAACTAAGAAATTCACTTTGTATCCTCCAACAAGGACAATTATAGATTTAGATGATACTCAATGGATAGAGGATGAAGAAGACTTACAACCTCTCTTCACAATTTCAGAAATTAGTGAAGATAGTCAAATTCTAAATACTTTAGAAAACTTTGGATCCTCTTCAGAATACAAACATGAACAATTTCAAGAAGAATCCAACATTGATTTTTTGTCATCAAGACAGATGTCTCTTTATTCTATGGATAAATTTGGCAGCTCTATAATTGAGATATTTCCAGGCAAAACTTTAAACATAAACAAGAACCTAGAAAAATCTCAACAAGAAGAGCTAGTCAAGATCTTACAGAGACATTCTTCTGCATATGCATGGGAGTACACTGACATGAAAGGGATAAGTCCCAAGACTTGCACTCATCACATCTACATAGAGGAAAATTTTAAACCAATCAGACAGCCTCAAAGACAGATGAATCCAAATCTTAGGGAGATTTTTAAAGAATAATTGCAGAAATTGTTGAATGTCAACTTTATCTATCCTATTTCAGATAGTCAGTGGGTTTCTCCTTTGGTAATTGTGCCAAAGAAAAATGATAAATGGAGGGTATGTATTGACTACCGAGAATTAAACAAAGCTACTCTTAAAGATCATTTTCCCCTACCTTTCATAGATCAGGTGTTAGATACATTAGTTGGCAAAAAGTACTTCTCATTTTTAGATGGGTTTAGTGGTTATAATCAAATTCAAGTAGCACTTGAGGATCAAGACAAAACCACATTTACCTGTCCTTGGGGTACCTATGCTTACCGAGTATTTCCATTTGGATTATGCAATGCACCTGCAACATTTCAAAGTGCAGTATTAGGAATCTTTTCAGATCTAATACATTATTGTGTAGAGGTATATATGGATGATTTCACAGTTTATGGAAACACATTTGAAGAAGCCTTATCAAACTTGGAAAAAGTTTTAAAAAGATGTAAAGAAGCAAATCTTTCACTTAGTCATGAGAAATGTTTTATGATGTTTACTGAAGGAATTGTTTTAGGACATCACATTTCAGGGGATGGGATTAGAGTTGATGAGTCAAAAGTTGAAGTCATCTCTAACTTATCTATTCCAAGCTGTCAAAAATATGTTAGGAGTTTTCTAGGATTTACAGGATATTATCGAAGATTTATAGAAAACTTCACCAAGATAGCATCTCCACTCTTCAAATTACTTACCAAAGATTGTGAATTCAAATGGAATTTTGATTTCCAATTAGCCTTTGAGACCTTGAAAACAAAAATTTCTGAAGCACCTATTTTAAGGGGACCTAACTGGAAGCTACCTTTTCATATTTCAACAGATGCCTCAGATACAGCTCTAGGAGCAGTATTGGGACAAAAAGACCTGATTCCTTATGCCATCTACTATACCAGTAAAAATTTGACTCCTTCAGAGTTAAACTGTACTGTAACTGAAAAAGAGTTTTTAGCTATTGCTCATGCCATAAACAAATTCAGACACTATATAACAGGCTATGAAACTTTTGTTCACACAAATCACTCTGCAATTAGATATTTAATGAACAAATCAATTACTAATGGCAGAGTCATAAGATGGTTATTGCTTTTACAAGAATTCAACATTACCATTCTAGATAGGCTTGGAAAACAAAACACAGTAGCTGATTTCCTATCTAGACTCCAAAACATCAAAGATGACACTCTAGTTGAAGATCAATTTCTTGATGAATATCTTTTTGCAATTTCTACTCAAACTCCTTGGTTTGCTGACATTGCTAATTATTTAGTTTCAGGAAAATTTCCTTCAATAATGAATGCAAGAGATAAAAGAAAAATCATTTATGACAGTGCAAAATATTCATGGGTTGCTAATGAGTTGTACAAGACAGGTCTAGATTTTATCATTAGGAGATGTGTTTGGGAAGATGAGATGCCTGAGATTCTCAAAGCATGTCATGATGAACCTTGTGGCGGACACTTTGCTGATAAGAGGATAGCCTATAAGATCCTTCATTTAGGATATTATTGGCCATCTTTGTTTAAAGATGCTAAAGAGTATGTCAAAAGGTGTGATCGTTGCCAAAGGGTAGGGAAACCTTCTCCTTCAGGTGAGATGCCATTACAACCTTAGGTACATATTGAACCTTTTGAAAAATGGGCTTTGGATTTTGTAGGACCTATTAGTCCTCCATCAAGACAAAAGAGATATATATTAGTTTGCACCGATTATGTTACCAAATGGGTAGAGGCCAAGCCATTACTTTTTGCTAATGAAGCATCTGTAGTTACTTTTCTTTTTGAGGATATTTTTACTCGTTTTGGTGTCCCAAGGGAAATTGTTACAAATCAAGGAGCTCAATTTACATCAAGGCTAGTGGAACAAATGATGGAGAGATACAAAATCAGGCATAGAAAATCTACTCCTTATCATCCACAAGCACATGGTCAAGTGGAATCTACTAATAAGGTCATTGAAGGAATCCTAACAAAGACTGTTCATTTACATAGAAGAGATTGGGTAGATAGGCTTCCTGAAGCCTTGTGGGCCTATAGAACTACATGGAGAAGCACAATAGGCCATACTCCTTATGAACTTGTTTATGGAAAGCAAGTTTTGTTTCCCATAGAGTTCCAGATTCAAACTTTCAAAATGGCAGTTCAGTTAGGACTTGATCTAACAGAGGCACAAAAGCATAGATTGGAGCAGATTAATGAATTGGATGAGATCAGACAAGATGCAGTTCAGAAAAAAAGTATAGTCCAACAGCAAAGGACTAGATGGCATGATAAGTACATCAAAGAAAAGAAGTTCAAAGAAGGTGACTGGGCTCTCTTGTTTGATTCAAAGTTCAAATATTTTCAAGGTAAATTCCAAACACATTGGCTTGGGCCATATGAAATTGTGAAATTTTTTGACAATGGAGCAATAAAAATCAAGACAATAGATGAAGAAGAGGTCACTTTTCTTGTGAATGGTCATAGATTGAAGCTGTATCATAAGCCACTTTCAAGAGAAGAATTTGTCAAGAAGTTCCAGGAAAACAGTGATGTGAAGTTAATGAAGAAGACTCTTTCTTCTTCATCAACTTAATTGAATTTTCTGAAGTCATTTTATTGAAAAAAAAAAAGTATAAACATGAAAACTAATCACTGATTAGCATGTTTATACAGAAAAGGTAGAGTGAAAATCAGAATCTTTCTGACACTTTAGCTTTTCAAATTTGTTTTTCTGCAAGCAGTTGTTACAAAATCATAAGTGCAGATCCATTTCACTTATGGTCCATTTCATTTCATTCATCCATACTCCATTTCATTCATTCATCCATACTCCATTCCATTCATTCATACACACTTCATTCATTTCACTCCATGGTCCACCTCATTTCCATTCCAGATTTTTAAAGTTTAATGTCTTTCTGCAATTGAATAATACATATCATGAATTGCATGCCACTTCTCATACTTCACTCCATTTCATAAGTTGTGATCCATTCCACTCCATTATTTACTTCATTCATATTCCATTACATCATATTTCATTATCCATCTTCACTCATTCCATACAACATTCCACTCATGCTCCAAACCATTCCATTTCATGTTTCAAGTTCTCTACAGGTACATTCTGCAATCAATCAGACATTCTGCAACCAGTCAGATATTCTGCAGCCAGACAGACATTCTGCAGCTAGAGATCCTGAAGGCACTATCTAGTAATCACCTTATCTGCAATAAAATGATCCTACATATCCATGACAACAAGCAAAATCAAGAAGGTTATGAACACTCAAAAATTAATGATTTTCAGGAGAGAACAAAGCATATGAAGAACAAAAAAAAAAAAAATCAGAGGAAAGGCAAAGGTAAAAGTTCTGATTATAATGACATGTCATGAAATATTTTAGTATAGTTAAGTTATGAATCATTCAAAAAGTTGTTTTAATTAATTCTGTTGATCATTCCTAACAAACCTCCCGCAAAAACTTTGGATAAAACTCCTTCTATTCCACCATTTCAAATCCCATATCTGATCATCATTTAAAAATCTAAACGATTAAAGTGCTAAAGTGATTGGATTAGTCACGTCACTAGGCCAAAGCATTTAATGATGATTTTGAATTCGTTACAAAATATCTCCGCGGTCTTTTCTTCTGTGATATCTTTCAACTCATATACATCATCCTCACCTCATTATATTCATTCCGTAACCACTCCATATCACTCTTTCCCGTAGCCAACTTTTAACCATTCCGGTCTGTGAAACAGAGGCATCTCTGTAACAACCAGTGTCACCGTGAACAGAGGAGAAACAATTTGAAGGTTGGAAAGAGAAGTTATGGGTCTTATAGTGAGGACTGAACCGGTTGGCACTAAGTACTTGGAGGGTTATCCTCAAGTCAGAGAAATGTTGCAGCAAGCAGGGTGGTTGAAAATCTTTGAAAAATTCAGTGGTTTTCACAAAGAGGTGACCAAAACGTTTGCAAGACCCTTCAATGGAGCTGAGGTCGAGATAGGAGATATAAAATTCACCATTACTGAAGCCTTCATTGCAGAAGCAACGGAATTGCCCAGACAAGGAGAAAGGTGGTTCAAGAATAGAGAATTTCATAATGAAGCATGGAAGCAGATACTCAAGTCACCAGGTATGGATGTTACCATTTTTAAAAAGGGTATCCCTAGCTCTGCACTAAAGAACAAATGGAGGAACATGTTGTTTATCTTGCAAAAATTCATCACTTGTGAAGGAAGATATGGTACTTTCTATGTCTATCATATTCGGTTGATAATGCATTTCCTAGAAGAAGAACTCAATTTGCCCTTTTTCTTGCTTCATAGTTTAAATAAAATGGCCTCAAGTGTTCAAAAGAGAATTCAATTTCTGGAAACAACCTTATACCACCATGGTTTAGTCAAAATTTTGATTGAACATCATTTGAGCAAAATGGGAGATAATTGGGAAGATTTCTTAGTGAGAAATCACTTTGAAGAACCCAAGGAACCTCCACCTGAAGACAAACCTACAAAAAGAAGCAGAAAATGGAAAACCTTCAAAACTGAAACTGGTAAAACAATACAAGAAAGAAGTGAAGAAATGATTTCTGAGAAATTGACTCAAATTAAGAAGCAGCTTAAGAAAGAGAGGATAATAATAAAATTTGCCAGAGTGAAAGGAGAAGGGCCATCTCAACCGAGAAGGAGCCACAGACTTAGAGGGATACTAAAGAAAACAAAGGTTAAACAAACTGGAGTCATAAACATAGAGGATGAAGAAACACCTACTGAGGAGGATTTTGATGAAGGAGCTCCTGAAATAGACCCAGCACAGCAAGAAATTTACAACTATGTTGAGACATTAGAGAAAATAGCTTCAGAAGGAAGAGACAGAACTCCTAGTCCACCAAAATCTGCAATTGATATCCTAAGGAGGGATAAATATGAGTTAGAAATATTCAACAGACATATCAAGAATGAGAATGAAATTCTGAGAGAGCAAGTTAAACTTAAAACTGATATGAATTCAACTTTGTCTCTACAAATGCAAAAGTTACACAAGGCCAGTGAAAAATTGAAGAAGAGAAATAAAAAGTTAACCAAGGCACTCACAAATTTGAGATTCAAGTTAGTCATAAGGAAGCCCAGAAGGCCTTTGACTGCCAGGCAAAGCAGAAGAAGAGGGTTGGATGTCCTTGCAGAGGTCTCATAGTTCATGGAATAGTTGCATGAGGACATGCAAGAATCTAGCAGTGGGGGTATGTTGAGCTCCAAAGATGTTCTTTCTTCCACCACATTCCACTCCATTTCATTTGTCCATTATTAATCACAGGCTCAAATGATCAGTAGAATTAGTTAAAATTTCTTTAAGAATATATATCATGACTAACTTGCTATGTTTTTATGATTTTGTCATTGTAGTACTTTTTGAACTAGATCTAGCTACAGAATGCAGACATTCTGTAGCTAGTTGCCAATTCTGCAGCTGTCTTCATGTCTACGCAGGTTCCAGGTGTCATCTCAGAGGAAAACACATATGGTCATATTGCACATCATTCTCTCATCATTTTTTTCTCTCCACGAAGTTTGAATGGAATTCTGTAGGCGGTTGTGTACATGGGAACTCAAACTAGGAGAGAGACTCCTAATAGGACAAGGACAGTCCAGATGTCCTTAATTATATTACGTGGCCACCATCAGAGTCCTAGTTTGGTTTTTATTTGGAAAGACAATTATCCCTAGGTTATCTCAAGACAGTTATGTAAATTTGTTACAAATATGGCTAGGGAAACCGAGGGACAAGGTTAGATTTTGTGGTTGATTGCTTGATTTCAGAAGTCCGAAAACACTCTGTTTTTGAAGTAATTTCTCTTTAATGAAAGAAGCAGCACTTCCTTGAAATCGTTGAGTCAATTTTGAAGTATATTTCATGCTACTCTGGTGGTAGAGGGCCACTGCTACCTGAGCAGCCTTGTTTATACGGTTTAGATAAGTATTTTAGTCTCGTTTTCATTTCTAGCTTAGGCAAGTTTCTGAAGTTTATGTTTCATGCTTGTTTACATTAATTATCACAGCTAGACTTACTCTTATAAACTCTTCCAAAATATCATCACGATGAATAAGGCATAGATGTGGTATTGTAGGTTTTAGTTGCATTTCCTTTCAAATTTTATGATTTATGCTTGTTTACACTAAGTGTCACAGCCGGTATTACTCCTACAAACTCTTCCAAAACATCATTAACAATGAATAAGAAACAGCTGTGGTGTCTTAGATTCTAGTTGTATTTTCTTTCAATATTATGTTTATGTTCAATTGCATTGAATAATATAGCCATACTTGTTTTACAAACTCTTCCAAAATATCATTCCTATTGAACGAGATGGGCTGTAGAATTCCATAGACTAGTTGCATGTTAATTTAGTTATAGCACTCCGGAGGTTGATTACATTTAGTTCAGCTCTGTCACTACATTTCCAGTTTGATAATGGCATTTTAGTTTAACTCTGTTCACTGTACTTCAAGTAGATTAGAAGCACTCTAGTTCAGTCTCAGTTCATTTTGTTTCAAGAAAAGATTAATGGCATTCTAGTTCAAGTGTAGTCACTGCATTTTAAAATTGATAGACTGCTTTCTAGCCTAGTGTTATCCATTGTGTTTCAAGTAGTGCTAGTTGTCAAAATTAGTCTCTCGGCCTTCATTATTTACAACTTACTTTTGTTCTGAATTTATATTGATACATCATCACATGAACAGGGGTCAGTAATATCAGTTTAAGGCTTTGATCACTCTGCAAATCTTTACAAATTCACCTATAGCCTTTTTCCCAAACATTATTTTAGAAAATCTCAAAACTTATGAATAAGGCCTAGAAGTGATAAGTCAAGTTGCAGAATAGGGTAACTTCAGCATCATAGGTTAATCTAGAATAGAAACCTTACTGTGTTACAAATAATCATTTTGTAATATTGTGAGTTGATTGTTTATCTAAGAGAACTTCATTTACACTTAACTTGTCCATTTCTCAAGCTCTTCCAACACACCTTTAATGAATGAATTGGATAAGTTCAAGCTCATTATGTGATTTATTTTCTTGCAATGAAGTCATTATCAAGCTTTGCATTTGTTGTTTTTCATCCATAGTTTAGGCTTTGTTCTGTTTTAAATAACCAATAGCTTCTTTTCACCAGCATTTAGTTCTTTCCCTTTTCAAACATAAAACCATAAAACCAAAAACATCATAAAACACTAAACACAACGTAGTGAGAAACAAATACCTAGGCACATATAGTGCACCACACTTTAGCAGTTTACCAACCCTGGTTGACAATTAATGAACTCAATTTAGGAACACTAGGTTGAGCACAAACAGGCAGAAAGATTTATGTATGACCAAAACTATAAGCAGAGGCAAACTGGCTAAGGGCACGGTCCTGACCTTGAGAGTGTTGAAATTGACTCCCTTCTTCAAGGAGAGTCCCCAATTTTTCCAAAATGCAAGCCACCTCCCCCTCATAATATTGTTCAAAAGCATTTTGTGGACTTGCAGGGGGCGTACAAGACGGCCCTACTTCATTTATAAAATCCGCAACATTCTATTGTGAGCTTAACCTTACAAAACGTCTTTGTTTTTTTAGGACAGAGGTTGAAGTAGAGGTTCTCCTTTTTCATTTCCTCTTTGGGGTTTTTACCTTTACAGTTTGTTGCTCAAAGTCTGAGTCATCAACATTCCCTACAGTTTGGCCAATAACTTCCTTTGTCTATGCATCTCCTGGGTTTTCTTCTGATGAGGGTAAAGCGGGGTTTACAAAATTATCCCAGGTTAATTGGTGTTGGGCTAGTTCTTGAAGAATTATGAGCTTAATAAGGCCATGGTGGCTAATGGTAGCGTGTGGATTCTTGGCTTTCCTGACCCGACTAGAAACATCTTGTAGTAAAGAATTTAAAAATAATGACAAATTAACTACATTTTTTTATCTAAGTATTGGTAACAGTTTGAGTTGTCTATATTTTACCACATCCTGACGACCGTCACAAGTGATATATTTCTAAATGATTGTTGCTAATTCTTGCCATGGTTCTTTCAAAGACGCGGGATGAATGCCCTTTCCCTTGTGTATCAATTCTTCATCGGGTTCTTTAAATATGGCAACTACTTCAGGTAATTGAACATGATTTTCAATCTATTTGATGCCCTCTGTTTGTAATCCAGAGACTTCGGCTATAACTTCTTTGGAAATGGTTATACTTCTTCCCTTAATGGTTATGCGTCCATTCTACAGATTTTGCAGAAATTCAAGAGCAACTTTGTTGTGGAATCACTGTAACTTTACCAAGTACTATATCCAACTACCATGATTGAGAATTGCATGAGCTTGATCTGTTTTTTGCAGTAATGTAGGTTCACTGTGAACATAGTTGCCTCCCATGGTTTATGTGCTTTTGTAACCAATTCACACTTTTTCATGCAACTTCTTTGAGTTCACAGCTTTTCACAGTTTGGAACAACATAAATAAACCGCATGCAAAATTTTGAATTGAGAAATGTGCAATAATACTATTTGTTGCATCAACAAGTTATGGCGGAGTTCAGTAATTATTTTGCATGATTTTCCATAATACATACCTTCTCCCCCCAATCAGAAAATGGCATCCACATCCTCGATGCACATAGAAAGAGAAAAGTTTCATAAATATGGTCAGAGCAGTATAAATATGGTAGGAAATGGTCAGAGCAGTCCGAGAGGTGGAAGTGAAAAATCATAAAATTGGTTTATAAAATGATCTAAAAGAGATCAAGCATGGAAATTATCATTATGATAAATGATTTACCTTTGGTGAAGAAGTATGACGAAATTTGACAAGGTGATAATAATAATGACTGTTGGCGTCAATTGATCAGAAAATATTGATATAATTCACATTAATATATAGTTTACCATGCATATCGGTTAATAAAAACATAAACATTGTTCAATGGTAAATTCTTCCTTGGATATGACTGAATAGGAAATATTAGGATATAGAAACATTGGCAATGTAAAATAGAACTTCAATACCACAAGCAAATCCATTGCTGCCAGCAGGCGTCTATAGCCTCGACAGGGTTGCCTTTTAACCCAAAAATGAGTGAGAATCCTTCACTTAGGACTTTTATGGATTGCACATTTCTACAAAGAGATCATTATGCTAGCGTGGTAACCAGATAATCACAATTCCATTCACCACGGCATAACAAAATGATCAAGTCGGCTCATGATGAGACCTCCTATCCTTTCGATATTTGAAATGTTTGGAAGGCCATTACCCTGGTGTGGTAGCCATAATGGGAATGTCACTTGTTAATTCCTTATGATCATGGTAAGTTGGTTCATAATGAGACCTCCTATCCCCTTTGAGAAAGTTTTTATTATATTTCCAAATTTTTATTATAATTTGAGGGAGGCTTAACTCCTTAAGAGTTAGGGATGGTGTGAGAAGTAAAATAATGCCAATAAAAGTTATTCCTTTGTCCCTATATCATCATACCAAAAGGGAATTATCAATTGAAAGTGTGAAAGACAAAGTAGCATGGTGTTAAAATATATAGTGAATCATTTTATGATATATCCAAATAAGAGACATTCAATAAGTCATTCAATAGATGAACCATGTCAATTTTCAGAATAAAGATAATCATCAAAGGTTAAAAGTCATAATGTTGTTAATGTAAATGATTTTTTTTTTTTTAAATTCGATGTGAATTTCTAACCAAAAAGATGATTTGCATGGAAAAATAGGAAATAATGTGAGATAAAAAAATGGTTGTTCGATAAAAAACGGAATGGAAATTGTTTGGGTGACTGAACAGCGACTGTTTATTTGATTGAATAGAAATTGTTCATTTAACTGAATAGAAACTATGCATTTTATAGAACAGCAATTGTCTGTGAAAGTCGGTAAAAAGGAAAAAACCATGTTCTTTTTGGGAAATAGCAGCAGTTGTTTCATTCAAAAGGAATGGAAATTGTGACACACTCAAAACATAAAAGAAACAACAGTTGTTCAATTGGAAGGGAACAGTAGCTATTTAAAACAATATTGTTTCTAAAAACACATCCAATCATTTATACAGCAATGCTTACTCTAATTCAATCATACAAATAAAAACAAAAAGTGGAAAATTAACAAGCTATGTTTGCAGCGAAAATATATACATTATTTACAACTTGGAAAGAAACAATTTTCATGAAATTAAAGTTGTCGAGTCATCACTCCATGCAGCTAAAATTTTCATAGTGGGGTCATTGCATACCTATTGGCAAAAATACTCTTTGGTGAGTGGCTTGCGATAAAGACACACCCGGTGTCCATTCACCAGAAAAGGAGAATGAGATCCATCGATGGTAATCAAAGTTATAGTGCCATTGTTGTACACTTCTTGAATTTCATACGGGCCAAGCCATCTTATATGCAATTTACCCGGAATGTCTTGGAATATGCAATCGAAAAGGAGCACCCAATCTCCTTTCTGAAATGTCTTCTTTTTAATAAGATTGTCATGCCACTTAGCCCATTGTTGTTGAACAATTGTACGATGTAATGCAAGTAATTGTGCTTCATCCAATTCATTTAATTGAAGTCATTTAGTTTGGGCCTCTATCAGATCTAGTCCTACTTCCTGAGTTGTTCTAAGAGTATTTATTTCAAATTCATTAGGAAAAATAGGTTCTTTGCCAAATACGAGTTGGTACGGGAATAACCAGTAGTACTTTGACAAGTTGTGTGATAGGCCCACAAGGCCTCTAGCAGTTTGGCAACCAACTCCCACCGATGTGTTGAAACTTTTTTGGTCGAAATCACCTCAAGGACTTTATTGGTGCTTTCAGCCTGCTCGTTCACCTACAGGTGATATAGAGAAGTGACTCTATGTGTAACATGATGGTTCTGTAGAGTGGTTGCAATATTATGTCCTACAAACTATGTCCCTCCATCTGTTATCACTTCCCTGGGTAAACCATATCGCACAAATAACTCAAAAAAAAATTAATTACAGTTTCTTTCGTAGCTCTTGGCAAGGCTATTGTTTCTACCCACTTTGTTACATACTCCGTAGCAACTAGTATGTAGGATTTTTGGTTAGATGGCGTATTAAATGGGCCAAAAAAATCCAATGCTCATCGTTCGAAAGGTTCTATTACTAATTGTGGTTGCATCGGAATCTCATCAAACTGACCAGGACGGCCCATCCGTTGGCAGCTATCACAAGCCTGGACATATTTCTTGACGTCTTTAAATACAGTGGGCCAGTAATAGCCCATGTGTAATATTTTATGTCTGGTTCCACATCTACGAAATTTCCGCCGTAAGGTTCTTCATGGAAGGCCTTCAGAATGTCATAAACTTCATCTTCATGGATGCATCTTCATATTTGCATATCAAACCCCGTGTGAAAAAGGTATCCACCAATCCAAGAAAATCGGGCACTGTGTTGGACAGTATGCTTCCTTTCTTTAGGTGTCAGGTGCCTTGGTAGATTTCCTACTGCTATATAGTTTTCCACATCTTCATACCATGGTGCCTTAACTGCTACAACGAACAAATGTTCATCTGGAAACTGATCATCTACTACCATCAGATCATTTATCTTTGGTACCCGATACAGGAAATCTACAACTAGGTTTTCTTTCCCTGGATGGTATTTAATGGTAATATCAAACTCCAACAAAAGTAACAACCAACTAGTTAGTCTCCCATTAGTAATTGGTTTATTAGTTAAGAATCTAATGGTGGAATGATTAGTATACATAAAGATTTGATAGTTTGTTATATAATGTCTAAACTTGTTTATGTCATAAATAACAGCTAAAAATTCTTTTTCTGTTACTGTATAATTGAGTTCAGCAGAAGTGAGAATTTTGCTGATATAATAGATAGCATAGGGATTTTTATCCTCCTCTTGCCCAAGAACAGCGCCTATTGTTGTGTTTGACGCATCTGAAGAAATATGAAAAGGCAATTCCCAGTTGGGTCCTCGCAATACTGGTGTAGTCGAGACTAACTTCTTCAAATCTGCAAAGGCGATGTCACATTTGTCAGACCATTTAAATTCAACATTTCCTGTTAAAGCAT
This sequence comes from Pinus albicaulis, assembly GCA_034641835.2. Classification (NCBI taxonomy): domain Eukaryota; kingdom Viridiplantae; phylum Streptophyta; class Pinopsida; order Pinales; family Pinaceae; genus Pinus; species Pinus albicaulis. The sequence goes on along the minus strand of CM076584.1, from coordinate 680,431,414 downwards.
ACAAAGGTGCAGTTATTTGTGAAAAATTATCTATGAATCTATGATAGTATCATGTATATCCAAGGAAGCTATGTACCTCAGTTTAAGTACAAAGTGTAGGTAGCATGAGAATTACCTCTATTTTCTTTGGGCCTGTATTTCATTCATAGAAATTTAATGTCCTAGAACCATGCCTTCTGTCATCATCATGTGACATTTCTCGTGACTTAAGCATAGCCTGGCAGCAATGCATTGTTCCAAAACTTTCTCTAAGTTATGTAGCTCTTGCTCGAAGTCTTCCACATACGAGGTGATGTCATCCATATAAAATTTGAGTCCCTCATCTATCAGATCAGTGAAAATATTGAGTATGGCCCTCTAAAATGTAGCTAGGGCATTGCATAAACCAAAAGGTAACACTATGTAGAAAAACGTACCCCAGGGGCAGGTAAATGTGGTCTTGTCTTGATATTTAGGGGAAATTTGGATCTGGTTGTAGCCACTGAAGCCATCAAGAAAAGAAAAGAATTGTTTTCCTTCTAGCGTATCAAGAACTTTATCAATAAATGGAAGAGGGAAGTGGTATTTCTGTGTGCCCTTGTTTTGTTTCCTGTAGTCCACACAAATCCACCATTTCTCATTATTTTTGGGAATAACCACCAGTGGGGATACCCACCGACTATCTGAAATAGGATTTAGTGAAAATGTGAAGTTGGGTTACACTTTTTGCCCTTTTTTGAGAAAAAAATATTAATTTTTTCTGTTCTTCAACTTTCTGCAAGCCAACACATTTTTTCTATTTAGAATTTCATTTTACGATAAAAATAAAACTTGTCATAAATTTTATTAGCTTTCTATTACTTATTTTTTGGAATTTTTGTATTCAAATTTGATATGTCAAATTAACATTTCTTTGAGTGTGATTTCTTTAACAATGAAAGGGTTCATAAAAATTCATGTTGAAACATGTTGGTGTATTCTTTGAAAACTTTGTGTTTTTGAGAAAAAAAATGTGTTACAACAATGTAGACAGAGTCTACTTCAGCATCGTTATATTTACGAAACCAACTGATGCATATCATAATTACTAAAAAAAATTGAACTGACCTGATGTTGGAACGGGGTTCCCTAACCTGCGTTTTGATACAATTTTGTTAAATTCGGTCCTGTGTAAAAATTTTGGGGTGGGTCAAAGCCCCTAATGTTTGTAATGGGTTAAAGGGTAACTCTAGGATCCGCAAACCACGGTTTGCGAAGCATAGGATAGCAAAGGTTGCAATGTATAAATAGATAGATAGTTGGGTCTAATAAGCAAGAAAGTCGATAGATTGATGCTACGTGCGAACTGTTAGATCTGTTTTGGGTTGTTTTGGGTAAGGACTCTTGTTGGTTGTGTGTGCAGAGATCCTCAGTCCTGTTGTGTGCAGACCCCGCTAAGATGTGTGTGTAGGTTGTGTTTTGGTTGTAAGTAGATCTGAATGTTAATGAATGTGAAGTATCGTTAAAGTATCTGTGTGTTATCTGAATTGGTTATAGTTACTACTGAAGCGTATCTGTGATATTTAAGTAAGTTGTAAATGTTTCTGCATTCTGGAATTGGCTTAATTATCTTGGTGATCTGATATTGGCTGCGATTATAGTGCTCTATAATGGTATTTAATAATATGCACGTGGATGTGAATGTATTGATTAGATCTAGTAGCTATGTTTTGGTTATATGTTGATTACAATGTTAATAGGGTTGTGAATAGACTCATTCTGTGTGAACCTAGTAAATTATAACACATATCTGCCTCAAATTTCCTACTCTCTCTTAGGGTGCAGAAACTTGGTTCCAACACCCTCCCATACTACTTCGGGTGATACCTTTGCATGTGAAAGTAGATATTGCCAAAAAGGCCAGTATTATAGGGGTTTGTTGGCAAACCTTAACCTCCGAACCTGGGTCAGGACCCCCCCAAGCCAACAAATGGTTCTGTTTCCGAGACCGGGGGCATTTTGAGAGAGAGATCGGGTAATGCCACGAGGTCCTTGGAGACCTGAGAGGGTGGAAATTGAAGACTAGTTTGAAAGACAGATTTAGGAGTTTGCGGTAAAGGAGAAATGCAGCACGAAGTTGACAGTTGAAAAGAGGAAGAACAAGTACATTTTTACCAAATTCTATGAAATTTTCTTTGTAACCTTTGCACATGAGCTTCATGAGTGGTTGGAAAGGCTCGTAGAATTCCAGACGTGCTGGAAGGATGATCAGGTTAGATAGTGGACACCAAAATTGATTCAACAACTAGAAACGACTAACAATACGATCACCCATATTGTAGATCACTGGGTAGATAGTGTGCTGGGGGGATTCATGACAGAATTCACAGTCGATCAGTTCATATCCTACTTTGAGGCAGAGTGGAGGTTCTTCAAGGGTTTCCGGGGTAAGTTCTTGAAAAAATTTCCTTTGTTAATCAAAATATTACTGTGTGAAAAGGGCATTCTATGCAGCCACACCGAGTGAATAACCTTTGATCTGAGTGAGAGCACAACATGAAGTGGTAAGTGCTACCGAACTAATCAAGAAGGAGATAATTCTGTCTACAGTCCATTAAGAGAATCAATTGCGCATATTCCTCCAACTACACCACCTTCAAGTTAGCATAAGGGTAAGAACTCACCCATACCTCCACCGCCACTGGAAGACGATATGGCCACGCACATGAAGCTACCTACCTTCAAGGGTGTAGGGGATGAATATATGGACCGATTTTGGTTTGTCGCAGAATCAGTATGGGCTGCGCAGAATGTGGCTACCAACGCTGTAAAGAGAGCGCAGCTATCACTCGGCTTTGAAGGAAGGGCCTTGGATTGGTATATGGGTATGTAGGACAGCACGTGGATCCATCTATTCTGGAGATTAAGACAGTGTTAAAACAACAGTTTCGGAAGCCTAAGTCCTACTCTCAAATAGTGGTCAACTTGAAAGACTTTAGACATGGACCCACTGAACCGGTATGGGAAGCTGATCATTGGCTAAAAAAATGTTATCAGAGATGGGGAAGTTCAGTATGATGATAGGCAGTACAAGGAATGGTTTATCCCTATGATGTTTCCTCACTTGCCTGGATCTACGGGTCAGCAATCGATTGCAATGCAAGAGAAGGCCTTGGATATTGCTATGAAAATAGAGGTTGCGCCAAGGGACGATGCTCAGTTTGGGGTACAGCAGATCCAGGGGCATTTGGAGGCAATGCACCTTGAAATACAAAACCTGCGAAAAGAACGGGGGAAAGAGGCTAGTCCTGACATATGGTACATAAGATGCAGGGTGTCTGGCCATACTAAGGATCAGTGTCCTCTTTTGGCAGATTACATACAGGCTAGGGGACCTAGCCCATTGTGTCCTAAGGAGGCTGCAGGACCAAGTGGTCTGACGTTATGGTGCGCTAATTGTCACATTTCCGGGCTACATGATACTAACCACTGTCCCCGTCTAAATGCTTACATTCAAGAATTGAAGCAGCAATGGTGTCGATTCTGCTCCTCTGTGGGGCATGACGAACATAACTACTAAACCTATAACTTAATGATAGATCAAGGAAAACTATAAAGGATACAGGCTGACCCTTCTTCACCACTATCGCCCTCAAGTAGAGGAGGCTCCCCAGCCAGGGACAGGGGAGGGGGAAGGGGTGGAGGCATAGGGCAGGGAAGAGGAAAATTGACCTGTTACAACTATGGGGAGATAGGGCACTTTGCGAGGGACTATCTGAACCTTGCGAGACAATCTTGTCGGTATTGTACACAATTGGACCATGTGATTGAGGATTGTCCAATTTTGATAGCAAAAATGCAAGAAAAACAACAGACACCTACACAGAACGTGCAGAGGGTTAAGGCAGAATCGTGTGATGAAGGACCAAGTATTAATTTCATAACGCGCAGTGACATGGCTACTGGAGGAGCTGAGGAGAAAGTCGAAGCTCAATCTCTTATCCGGAAAGTAGCGGTCAAACAGGAAAGCTTGGACCTATAGAAGGAAAAGGAAACCTTTGTCGCAGCTCGAAAAGACTTTACTAAGGATGAGGCAACTATTTCAAAAGCTCCAGCAAACCTAAAACAAACGACGAACTAAAACCATTTCTACAGGCATGTATGAAGCTACTACGCAACCAAAATTCAGTAGAAAATTTGTAAGCCCTAATAGGCAACTACGCAAAGAGAACTAACCCTCCCCCAGAATTTAAGAATGTGCACAAACTTTACAAGCATAAGAAACTAATTGGTTGGGAAATGCGGCTGACAGCGCAGATTGGTGACTATGAAATGGATCAGGTTATTTTGGACCCAGGATCATATGCGAACGTACTGCCCAAGAAAACTTGGCAGCAGATGGGAGAACCTAAGTTGGAATGGTTTACTATCCAGATATGCATGGCCAACCAACAGAAGATCATACCATTGGGAAGGTTGTCAAAGATTATGGTATATATTGCAGGAGTTAAGGTTCGCGCCGACTTTGAGGTAATTCAGATTGTGGAAAATGCGGAACCCTATCCTGCGCTTCTAGGACTGGATTGGGAAATAAACATGGGAGGCATTATAAACCTAAAGAAAAGAAGTATGGTGTTTGAGAATGAGGGCACGAGATTGATAGTCCCACAAGATCCTACGGAAAGAGAACGATATATAGAACCAGTGCGCAAAGAAGAGGATGTGGATCACATCCATAAGTTAACTGCTCGGTACGAAGATTGGATCAATCCTACAGTTGATGGTGTGCTTTGTTGGGAGAAGGACAAAGAATGCTTCTTTGACTCTGACGGGGAGATGGAAAATTGGAATAATCGATTACATGATGTATCTGCATTGCGATGTCTTAGAATCACAAATAAATTCTAGTGTATCTCCTCAGAGATAAGAGAACTGCCCTACTTTGATGGCTCTGGTAGTATTAAGGAGTTTTTGCAAGCATTTGAAGCTGAAGTCCCACGAGAGCGAAGGTTGTGGGCCCTTAATCTAGCCATGCACGCAACCCCGGAAAGGTGGTGGAACACGCATAAAGGGACGTTCCAGGATTGGGAAGAGTGTTGAGACATGATGGTCCTACGGTTTGAACCTTTGGTTCACCTGCGCGTAATGAATTTCCTTGGCCGAGAGGACCCGCGCGAGCACTTGTCCGTATGGATGGAGAAATGGTCTGAACGAACTACAGAGGAATGGGTTCACCTATTCATTCATGCCTTGGGGCCAATCCCCACTGCATGGTATTTAGATGCAGAACTACACTGGCGCACCCGCCACTAGGAAACATTGAAGGACGAGTTTGTAGGGACATTTGTGTTGGTAGGTGAAACAGAGGCACTCAACGAAGCTCTGCAGGATATAGATGCCTTAGTATTTGATGAATCACACCCTTGCGCAGCATAGGGGGCACCAATATGGAAAACACAAATGCAAGACATTGTCAACTACCGTAATTTAGCAATAGAAGAGTGTGATGAAGACCTGTGAAATGTCGTTATCCTAGAGTTGGAGGGAGAGCGCGGAGTTGCTGGACCCCCACTGCAGACCGTCAATGTCACTAAGCCTTTGAAGCTATGAGATGTCAACATTGGAACGGAGGAGCAACCTAAGCTGGCTAAAATTGGGGACTACTGGGATGACGATATTGTAGGAAAATTTGCAGAAATCCTCATGGAATACCAAGACCTATTCTCGACAAAATTATCGAAACTCAAAAGGATTACAGGGGACCTAGGGTTCATGCACATCACTTTAAAACCAGATGCATGCCCTGTGAAACAACTCCCTTATCGGTTGAACCCTAAGTACAAACAAAAGGTCAAGGAAGAAATTGACAAGATGATAGCCGCAAGTATCATCGAACCAGTCGAACAGTCAGATTGGGTAAGCCCTATGGTGGTTCAGGAGAAAAAGACTAAGTGAGAAATACGGATTTGTGTTGACCTGCGCAAATTGAATGATGCCTGCATACATGATCCCTTTCTGACGCCATTCTCAGATGAAATCCTTGATAGCATGGGGGGGCAGGAAGCATACTTGTTCACGGACGGGTTCTCGGGCTACCATCAGATCAGGGTCACACCCGAAGATCACATCAAAACTATGTTCGTCGCTAAATGGGGATATTTTCAGTATATTGTCATGCCGTTTGGGCTCAAGAATTCCCCTGCCATCTTTTCGTGGGTGGTGGTCACAGTGTTCAAAGAGTTCATCCATAATTTTTCGGAGGTATATTTTGATGACTGGACTGTATTCAGGTTGGTGAAGAAGCATGTCTTAAACTTGTGTATGATGTTGGACGCCTGTATAAAGCACCAGATTTCCCTGAATATCAATAAGTGCATATTTTTTGTACCCTTCGGGATCTTTCTCGGTCACATAGTTTGTCGACAAGGATTGATGGTTGATCCCGCCAAGGTGGAAGTTACCATAAACTTGGCAGTGCCTACGATTGAGAAATAGTTGCGCTCTATCCTTGGACACATAGGCTACTACAGGAAGTTCATTCAAGGTGTTGTAGCCCCTACAACACCCTCCAAAAATAAAAAAGATATCAATATTTGATTCTAAAATGGCCCCTAAAAAGAATTCAACACCCATTAAGCCTTCAGAAGGCTCTACTATGACTCATGAAGATGAAGAATGGCAACATGACATATCAAAATTACAAGAGCAAATTTCGCTCTCGCAAAGAACAACAAAAAATGAAATGGAAGTTTTGAAGAAAGGCGTGGAAACTAAGATGGATGGTTTGAAGAAAGGCGTGGAAGCTAAGATGATTGGTTTGGAAGCTAAGATGGATGGCATGGAATTGGGCATGGAAGCTAAGATGGATGACATAAAAGACAACATGGAAAACATGAAGAGTGATCTAAAAGCATACATGGAAGGCTTGATGACAAGCTTAAAACCAGAAATGATTCCTAATGGTGGAAATATAGGAGAATAACCTCCCGATGAGAACAAAATAAATGTTAATCATGATTTCATAAACTCGAATGTTGGCAGGAAGAACCACCATATTCCAAAAATGGATATGAGGAAGTTTGATGGAAAGGATCCTGTAACATGGATACTACAGATGGAGCAATATTTTGATCTCCATAACGTGCAAAACACACAAAAGGTACGCATTGCAACTTTACATTTAGAACAAAACACATTTGTATGGTATCAATGGCTTTGCTCCCGTAAAAAAATTGTCACTTGGTCAATTTTTACGGAGGAAATGATAGCACATTATGAGGATACAAAGAGCAACACCTTCTTTAGCCAATTGATAAATCTCAAACAAAAGGGTTTAGTGGGGCAGCACATTGAGGACTTCCAAAATTGAATATAAGGGTAACTGATATTCCAGAGGAACACAGGATTGATCTCTTCATAGGCACTTTAAAGGATAACATCCAACATGAAGTTCACGTTTTGGAACCTGATTCATTGGAGAAGGCATTCAGGTTGGCAAGAAAAATTGAATGTAAAATTATGACGACAAGGAAGCCTACCACTCACTTCTATAAAGAAGGAAGTGTTGCTACGCCTAGATTTCCACAACCCACAAGGTTGACACCACAACAATTGGAAGAAAAAAGAGAAAAAGGGCTTTGCTATAGTTGTGATAGCAAATACACTAAAGGTCATAAGTGTGCTGAGAAGAAATTATTTTACATAGATTGTGAAGAAGAAGAAGAAAATGAACAAGAAGAGGATCTACACCAGGAACCACCCCTAGAAGAAAAAGAAATGAATCCGACCATATCATGTAATGCGCTAGCAGGAATTACCACTCCTCAAACTCTCAAGATAGAAGGACATATAAAGAAGAAAAGGGTAATAGTGTTGATTGATTCAGGTAGCACCCATAATTTTATTCATTATAAGGTAGCTAAGGAATTAAATTGTTTCCTATACCCAGCACCAGAATGTCAAGTGATGGTTGCAAATGGAGGAACTATAAATTGCTCTGGAAAATGCCATGATATTAAGCTAACCATGGGGGAATATGTATTGACTAGTCCAATGCTTTCCATTCCTATGGGAGGTGCTGATGTTGTACTAGGAGTACAATGGTTACAATGTTTGGGGATGGTAGCTTTTAATTTTCAAGAACTTTTCTTGAATTTTTTTTCAGAAGGAAAGGAAGTCGAATTACGGGGTATTGAAGGGAAGCCAGGAAGGATAATAAGCTCTAATGTCATGACAAAGCTTCTAAAGAAAGAACAACGAGGCGCAATTGCACAATTATGCTCACTAGAAGTTCCAACATCAAAATCATCTATTTCTGCAGATCTCCAACAAGTCTTGGACAATCATTCCAAGGTGTTTAAAACTCCCAAAGGACTACCACCTATTCGTGATCATGATCATGCTATTCATTTGATTCCAGGAAGTGTTCCTCCAAACATCAGGCCTTATAGATATCCTTACTTCCAAAAGAGCGAAATTGAACGTATGATTGCAGAAATGTTAGAGGCGGGCATAATTCAACCCAGTCAAAGTTCTTTCTCTGCTCCTGTAGTATTGGTACACAAGAAGGATGGATCATGGCGAATGTGTCCGGATTATAGGGAGCTCAATAAGCTCACCATTAAAGACAAATTTCCCATTCCCGTGATTGATGAATTATTGGATGAATTACATGGAGCAATTTATTTTACCAAGTTGGATCTTCGTTCAGGATATCATCAAATTAGAATGAAGACCGAAGATATTCCAAAAACAGCATTTCAAACTCATGAAGGTCATTAGAATTTTTGGTCATGCCTTTTGGCCTTACCAATGCACCTTCTACATTTCAAGGGTTGATGAATTCCATTTTCAAACCCTTCCTTAGAAAATTTGTGCTAGTATTCTTTGATGATATACTAATCTACAGCAGGTCTTGGAAGGATCATGTTGAAAATGTTGACAGGGTGCTCAAACTATTGCAGGAGAAACAATTATATGCAAAGAAGTCCAAATGTTTTTTTGGAGTACAAGAGGTGGAATATTCTTGGAATGATACTTTTCCAAGAATATGACTTTGAGATCATCGTCAAGCCAGGAAAGTTGAATGTTGGGCCAGACCACTTATCCCGAATCGAGAGTGGTGAGTAAACCACTAATCTAGAAGAAGGACTGCCCGATGAGCAGTTGTTCGTGATTAAGGTGTTTTATGTGCACTTCACTAACATCATTCAGTTCCTGACTACAGGGATGGCACCCGCAGAGTATTTGGTAC